>JAVCKT010022579.1:5649-42541 GCA_032273925.1 Rhynchotus rufescens
CCAGAGCAAGTTAAAGGGAACCCAGGCACAACAGGGCCTCAAACCTCAGCGTAGGCTCAGTGCTACCTTCCCAGACGCCAAGTCTCTCCTGCAGGAAGCCCCATGGCTTGCATACACCCATGGAAGAGAACAATCATGCAAGACAAGAGGCATTTGATAGTGTGCCCTCGCTGCCAGAAGCTCCCCAGGGAGCACCATGGGCAGTGAGGGACATTCCCCAGCCCAGGAACCAATGTCCCGCCCTGCTGGGCACCCTGACACGGCTGCCATCACTCACACACTGCAATGGGGATCCAACCTCGGGAACGGGGCTGACCCTCGGAGCCAGGGGCCCCTTCTTCACCTTTCCCTGGTCCCCAGTGGAACAATTTACCTTTCGGAGCAAGTCCAAGATATTAATTAAGATAAATCTACCTCAATTCTGAGATTCTCTTATCATGTAATTTATCAAAATTATGTTAATTATTTCTGTAGGGCAGCAAAATTATTACCTCTTCCGTGTCTGATTTGTATTAATATTCATAATTTAATAATTCAGCATCCCAGCCATCTGGTTTGGGGAGCCACGCTCCTTTCCCTCCCTCTGCCAGAGCCAAAACGCTCCAGCCTCCCCGCGCCTGCTGCCGCCCAGGCAGTTCCCACGGCTCCGCGGCGCGGAGCGGGCGGCAGCGCCGGCAGCCCCGGCTCCTCGCGGCCCCGCGCGGGGAAGGCGGCGCCGGGCTGAGCCTCTGTCACCGGCGCTCGGCTCAGCCCGGCAGGTGAGCGCAGCTGAATTGACATTTTCCACACTTTGTGATTTTTACACTGTAATTTGACATAATTAATGCCTACATTACTGCTGATAATTTAGCTAGTTAATTAAACTCGGAGGAGATAATTAAGGAGAGGCTACTGCTTGGACTGCTAATTGTTTTTGTCATTATTTTAGGGGCCCCGACAGCTGCTGGCTGAGTCATCCCGCCCTGTCAGCTGAGGGGCGCACGTGACTGCGGCGCGGGGGGCTCGAGGCACCGCCGCCAGCGCTTCCCGCCTCCATCCCGGCCTCCATCGCGCCTTGCACCCATGTTCCGGGCACGGAAGCAGGCCTGGGTGCTCCCATGGCTGCACTCGCACCCCGGCGTGCGGCACAGGTGGGGCCTCATGAAGGACCATGGCCCTGGTGGCCCAATGGTGGCCACAGAGCGGCAGAGAAGCCACTTCCAGAGCTCCCTTGGCCTTCCGTGACCGTCCTTTCCTCAGCACCAGCCCGGCCGCCCCGTGGCAGCACAGGCTTTCCTGGCGCTCCGTCTGCCTCTTCCACTGCGGCTAAGTGGGGACAACAGTGAGAGCAGAAATGGATGGTGATGAACCCACCATGTCTGCAAAGGAAAGAGGGCGGCGGCAGAGCCATGTCCCCGCTCCAGGCCGCGCTTCCCGCCCCGCGGAGCTCCCCGCCAGCCCTGCCACCCGCTGGCGAGTTGCCTCCCGCACCACCAGCCGCCACGCGCTCCCCGACAGGGCCGAGACCCAAGGCCCGGCCCCTCAGACACCCAGCGCAGCCGAGTTCAGAAGGACTTGGTCCTGTCTTGCTGCCTCCCCTGTCCATAGCACGCAGCTCACTCCCTCATCCTGCTCAGCAAGGACCCAAAATCACGCTTGGAGCAGGGGATCTCATACATGGAGCTGCCTGGGACCTTCAGAAGGTCTCAAGTCCTGGTTGGTCCCTCTCCCTGCCCATAGCCTCATAGTTGAGGGGCAAGCTTGCTATTCCTGCTCCGGAGCACCTAGAGAAGCCGAGTCTGCTCTTCCTACCTAGCATGCAAAGCCCTCATGACACCCAATGCACCAGGCAGCGCTACCTGGGCCTCCTCAATGGTCATCAGCCTTCTCTGCCACATGTAGCCCATCTGGGTTGTTTATTATTGCAGATTTATTTCCACCCTCTGCCTCCTGGCGAGCTCAGTGCGCCGAACTAGAGGCCAACTTGACATCTCAATCTGAAGATTAGGGAGGAAACCGGTCACTTCCCAGTTCTGGCGAACTCCTTTCAAATAATTTGATTAATCATCTTAGCCTCACTCTGTGCAGTTGGCATCCTCCATAATCAAAGCCTCTCCTGCAACGCTGTGTCAAAAAACCATAAAGCTGCTGTAAAGGTTCAACCAAGCATGGACCAAAGCAGAAGCGTGTACTCTAGAGGCTGCGCACCGGCTTGGCTAAATACTCTTCCTAAATCTCTCTACAGCAAGCAGTCAGAGGCATATGAGATGTGTAACAAATTGTACAGGGACTGCTTTCCTGCTCTTGCCGTTAGGAAGAGGGGTTTTTTTTCCTTCTACATTTCTATTTATTACAACACAAAAAAGTGCCAAAATGGCTTTATATTTTCACACTAAACAACGACAATTGGACAGCCCTAAGGATAATAATCACGGTAATTAAAATAAAGCAATACTTTGTGCTTCTGTAGTCCCCTTTCATCCAAGCATCTCACAGTACTTTGTGAAGATTGGCCCCAATCCTGCAAAAGCTCATGCACATGTATCATCCTATAGAGGGATTCATTCCGCTGCTTTCAGCAAATCACATACGTAGGGCTCTGCAGGACACTAGCTGCTCCTTGGAGTTGTTCATCTCCACGCCAGCTGAGTCAGCTGCTATGTCTGCACTCACAAGTGCCTCATGAGGCATCTGCTGTTCTTTCAAGTCTGCACTCCTAGAGTCATGGGATTACGGTTCCCACTTGAAAACAATTCTCCTACCTTGCCACTTCAATGCAACACCTGAAACAGGAACCCTAAAAATCAGGAAGCAATCAAAAAATAAGAGAAACCAAGAGTATTTTGTTTTGACCGTGGTGTTTTCTTGCGGGCTCAGTTTTTTGGAGTCATGCTTCAGGATTTCTGTATTTATTTTCACCAGAAGAGATCAATTCCATCACTCCAATTGTCATAAAAGAATAAACCCAGCTGATCCCAAACTGCTTAGGAAAAAGCTGTGGCAGAAAGAGCTATTTGCCAAAATCTGTAGCAGTGAAAAGAATAAATCTCAAGTATCCTTAATCCCTGTCCCTCACTCTGCCAGAAAGACAATCATGGTCCAAACAGCTGAGAGTTTGGTTTGCATTTTTGCTTTCATTGCTGTTTTCTTGCTTAAAATAAAAAGCTTTTCTTCCCTGTTGTGCTGTAGGCGTGCAGGACACTCACAGGGAACGCAAGGAAACCTCCGCTATTCCAGATTAATTAAATTCAGGTGGCACCTAAAGATCCCCACAACAAGGTACTACACGAATGTAATTAGAGAAAGTTTTCATCTTAAAACCACGGTCCGAACAGACAAAGTGGTAATCAAGGTGCAGGGCAGCCAGGCTGGTGGCACTCTGGGCTGTTTTCTGCACTTCCAGAAAATCCAGAAAATGTGTCCCCATTCCTTCTTGCACAAGGGAGGTCCTGTACGACACAACTGGAGGTCTATAGCTAAGCAGCAGTCTGGAATCCAGCAGAAATTTCAGACCGCCCTTTAACCTCCTGTAGTTCTATGATATCCTCCAGTGAAATGAAGATCTCACCTCAGTCCAGTCCATCATCTTCATCCCAACAGAGGCAGCATAAGCCTTGCTTTCCGTGACCCCATTTTCTCCTCCAATATGCACGTGTGTGCACACACATGCGAGGAGAGCCCTCAGCACTGGAGGGGAGTGAGACGCAAAGGAAGAGCATTAGGTGGAATGAGAGATAGGAAAAGCACAGCCATATCAGACGTCTCCAGGCAAGATAACACGATAAATAATCAATCAATCCCTACAAAATCCTTAAGTGCTTGATGTATCCTCCCGCAAATTGAATCACTTCTCCTACCAGGAAGTTCTCTCTTGTAAATAAATGAGTGCAGAAATGGCCCATATTGAAAAATAATGTTGTTAAAACCACTGATTAAGTTTTACACAAGCATATGAGAGCAAACTAAAAGGTTTTAGCTTTTTAATTTAAGAAATGAGGAATATGATATAATTTCAATTTGTGATGAGATAAGATGTTCTCGATATTGTGCCTTCAATTGGATTATATCCTAATGTACTTTTATAAAGTGTCAGGCTAGCTGCAGATTAAGGTATGTGTGTAATATTCTTTATTAACAATTTAATGGACTTGCTTTCACTCTATCCATCTTAATCAGTGTTTCCAGTCCACCTGGGAGATCTAGTTAGTGCAGAACCTGAAACTCCAACCTGATGAAAGAGGGAACTCAGTGATCCATCAGTGTCAAGAACAAGAGGGAAGCACTGATAAAAGAGTGTCGAGGACCATCTTTAACCTCCTGTCACCAGCACCACTCCAAAAGCTCTCAACAACCGCTCTTGGAGTCACTCAATGAGACATATGCCATCCTCAGATCTGCATCCTTCCACTGCCAGGACATTAAAGGGGCTTTTGGCAACACGTAGGACTTCCTAGATCACAAAACACAGTTGTCTGATCTTGAGGGACCTGCTCCTCTAATCCTATTTTACAGTCAGATGCTACTTTAAGAGCAGCCTGCTTGTGTAGACTCCACACTACCCTTCAGTGCTTGTCCATAGGCTCTGCTCTGGTGGTGAGACACTTCCACTTGGTTTCCCACAGAAATTTATTCATAAGCAGTTCATATCTGCATGTTCAGGTATCAACATTGGCCTTTAGATTAACTAGCTCTTCTCCTCCCTTGCGTTTATCTGCCTGTGCAATCGTGTCTCCTCTCAGCCTTCATTTTGATAAGCTAAACAAGCTGTTCTGGTTTAGCCTCCTCTCATAAACAGACTTACTGATGCTTTCCCTTGTCTAATGACCCTTCTCTGCACCTCTGCCAGTTTTCCAGATTGTGCACTACTCGGAAAAAGTCCACTTGCATTTTTAGGACAAATGATTGTCTCCCAGAAACATCATCTCTCCACATAACTCCTAGAATCACCCTTTTTCCCACTTTTCTCCCCTGCAGGCAGTGTGGGTTATAACACTATCACTCCATCATCCTTTTGTCACCGCCAGGACAGGGACTCCTACAATTTCCTTCACCTAGGATGGAAGGAAACCTGTTTGTGCCCTCCACAGGCTCCCCTGGAACCAGACAGCCCAAGTCCTTCCTCTGCCACAACTCACACGTTTCTCCTGCTCCCTGAGCATCCACCTCTCCCACTGCTTGCTCCTTAGACACCCCAGAAGGGCTAAGTCATCCCTTTCTGACCAAGACCTCTCACACAGCTGATCTGGGTGAGAAATTACCCTTTCCTATACACCTTTTGACCCGCCACAGCGTGACCAGCACTGCTCGCTCTATTCTGCACAAGATCTCACCCCAAGCCAGTTCTCTGCCTCCCCTCGCAGCCTGGCTGACTGCCACTCAGCCAGCAACAGGCACGTGCGAGTGGCGAGTCAAGGCAAGAAACAATGAGCAGCAGCCTTGTAAATAATGGCTAATCAGGGAGAGAAAAAAAAAAGTATATACATCTCATTGCCTTTAGTTCCCTTGCAATGCAATGATTCTGTAAGGGTGGGTCGGTCGTAGCTGCAGGTGCTCCCGGACGGAGGAGGACCACAAAAATGAAGTTGTTTGCGGCTTTTGATTCCATCCCTGGAATTATTTACAGCTGCAGGCAATATTAAACTATGTAGAGCAAGTGTCCTCATTTACATGCTAATTCATTTATACCCTCTGGATTGATTTCTCCAATTCATTTTCAGCCCACTAACTCTTCTGATATGAATTATATTATCACCTCCAGAACGGCAGCAGGGAAATGCGACGAAGCCACCCCAGTTCTTCTGATCTCTAATTGCCCTCGCTGCTCAGAGACTGTGTGGCCCAGCTGCAGCTCTGCCTCCTGGCTAGGAGCACCCATCTTCTCTCCGCTCCTGAAGGAAAACCAAACAGACAGCAAACATGCCTGCATGCCAACGCTTAGTCCCGTTCTAAGGAAGAACTTAGCAGAGGGCCTAGGACTTGAATATTCAGAAATCAATCCCTTGTTCTTCCCAGGAGAAGGAACTACCTAATTGCAGAGAGCAAAACTAAAGTCCATCCATGTTCTGCAGTGGGAAGTCCTGGAGCCATAAGGAAATTCAATTAATTCTAGACTTCCCTGGGGGCCTTTCTGAGGCGCCTCAGCTTTCTCCAGCAGCCTCACATTGCATCTGGTGAACACAACCCGTCCCCAGTTCTTCTTGCCTTGGAAATGAAGTACTCACTGATGGAAAGGGCACAACATCCAGGGGATGGAGAGGAGTAGGGATCTGTATCAACAGGTAGCAGGAAGTGGAAAGAGTGGGACTTTTCTCCCATGCTTTAGCACTGTGCAAAGGCTTTTGCCTTAAAGTGTTTTCACATGATCTATTAGACAATCAGGAAAGCTGCATCAAAAGCAGGGGTTGAGAGAGGATATATAGATCAATGGACAGCATCCTTTTGACCATTTGCTTTCTAATTTTTTAGAAAAATATTTTATTTATAAACATTGAAGCAATCTGGAAACATAGCACTGGCTATAACTTTGTGCTTTAGGATTGTTTGCCCATTGATCTGCAGCATGGGTTGATATGCTCTCTGAAGACATCCTCTCCTCTTTCTGCACTATCTTCACCAGAGCAAAATCAAAACATGAATTGGTGATGTTTTCATTCTGCAGGGCAGTTGCACAACTTCCCTGTAGCTATATTCACCTTTAAATCATGATTGGTCCTGTAGGAGGAGAAACGTCACCTTCTTTAGCTCGAGTGAATTACAGTGGAACACCTCTGCTTACATCTCCTAAGTTACTGCTTTACATGCTCTCCTTAAATACAGCGCACACCTGATTCCTGTAACCATGCAAGCTGGCAAATGAGGAACCCATCAAGAAGAAAACACTCAAAGGGAGAAAACATTTAGATTAGGACTGCGGTTCAGGCTGTCCAGAGGCTTCTCTCTCTTTTGCCTAGAGAATCATTCTGCAAAGAAATTCAACTCACCAGAGAATGATGTAGGGCTAGACACATCCAAGCTGGTAAATACAAGTTGTCTAGAAACGTTCTTTCTACAGCCTAACTCCTCCTTTGCTGTGATACTGAGCATCCTATTTAAAGAGCCTTCCCTTTGTAGCTAAGCAGTCATGCTACGGGGACCAAACCCAAAAGGTCCAGGTTCCTAGGAAGTTTAACAGGACTATTTCCTCTCCAAAATCCTAAGCAAAACGAAAGCCATGGCGAAATTAAGACGTGTTGAGTGCTAGGCAAAGGACAACTCTCTGCTTCTGATTTTACACCATCTGAAACAATTAATTTGTGAAAGCAGAGATACTGTTCCCCTTGGCATCCCGTGTTTATTATGCCTCAGACCATTTCAAATGAGCACTTGTAAAAGGAGAGAGCGTCCCTGTCCCTTCTGATCACTTGGGGGAGGGAAAAAGTTGTCCTAAGTGGAACAATAGACTGTCCCTTCTTAATACAACTTCAAAGCTCCTTGGACAGGAAAATTGATAATTGCGTCAAGTACAGTTTTTCTAAACTTCATCATTTAGCTCTGAAAACTGGGCTATTGAATTCATACAGTTCTTTGATCAAAACCAGTTAATTAAGTTATTCCCTTGATATGACTCTTATCGTTTTAGTGCCAGACCTACATCACACTTACGCAATTCACATACTGGCTTTGATATGCATCATATAAGCTTCCCACACCATAATCACTGCATTTCTATAGATTTACCACTGGCCTCACCAGTTTCACCTAGCACACGGCATGTGCTATTGGAGATTGGTTTCTGAGATGTCAAAGAACCATTCTGCAGCCCAGAGGGATCCCAAAATTACTTGGCTATAATATGGAAAGTTACGTATTTAGCAAAACTACACCTTTGGTTACTTCCAATATTTTAATTTCTAGTTAGCAAGTCTGGTTAAAAAATCTTCCTTTTTTTTTCCCCTTGTCCCCCTTTTGAAAAACATTCAGCAATATTGGTAAAAAGTATATAAAAAAATATTCATTCTATCCTCATCAGCAAGGATGCCGAACTTTACCTATCCTTTCGCCCAAGGAAGAGAATTCTACTGTAGCAACTACAATCTTTTTTTTAAGAAGTGTATTAAGCCGAGCACAAATTCTGAAACACAGCAAACTCTTCAGCAATACTCTCTGAAATACTCAAGTGCCTCCACTTAACCACATTGTTCAGCCACAGGCAACCTTTATTTAAGCAGATTTCCCCCTGCCTTCTCCCATTACTTCCATTTCTTCCCCTCCTCCAACAATTTAGCTGCAATCATGGATTCCAAAAGCTCCGCAAGCTACAAGGATATCGTCGGGATGTGAGTGGCCAAAGAAGTGCGTGGTCTGCACTGCTGGACAAGATGTGCTCCTGGCAAACCAGGGGGTGGGAGCACTTCAAGAGGATGTGCGGGCTCTTTCCCCCTCTCTCAAGCCCTCAACAAGCTGAGGACATTCAGAAAGGCAATCTGTGCTTAACCTAGTTTTTTTCATTAGTTATTCACCAGGAAGACAAGGATAGTTTGAGAACGGCAGTGAAACGAGCAGAAGCTCCTCACAAAGGAGGACACCATGGAAAGGCAGTGGCTACCCATCAAAATGGGAGATATCCTGCTGCTGAGGAGGATAACCTTACTCTGAAGCAGTCTGACTTGTTGCTAAGTCTAAGTATTTATCAAAAAAAAAAAAAAAAAAGGAGGAATTCTTGTACTATTTTGGCACTTTGAGGCATAGACACTTCTGCAAGGCTCCTACATCTGCTGCCTTTTAAACACACCTTCTTTATTGTGGTTCACCTTCTCCTTGTATGCATCCAGTATCGCTTTCATCTCAATTTCTGCCCTGGCAGAGCCTGTGGCCACCACTGTGTCTACACCCCTAATATTGTCCCACAGCCTCTCACGGCCACAGCTAAAGGCCTGTGTTTCTCCACCCAGACTACGGGACTGGTTTCCCAGCAATTCTTGTCATTCCTTCTCACCTGATACCTCATGACTCTCCATCTTCACAGTACTCATCCAGCTCACCTGTTTCTAACCCACTATTCAGGGTCTCTTTCAGCATATCCCCCCTCCCCGCTCCTGCTTTCCACAGGAGAGTGACAGGCTCCAATTTAGGTCTCTCCAGTTTTTCTTGGGCTTATCCCCTTAAACCGGATTAGCTAACGTCTTAATGCCAGTGACACCAGTCACAGCTCACCATCTGATCCTGCCTTTCAGGATTTGCAGCATCTATGCTTTCCATAGCTAAGCTAGATCCTGTGATCTTTACTCTCAAAGCCTCCAACTCCTTGTCACCCCAGGCCTCCCACCCTGCCTGCTAGTTATGCCCTTCATATCCAGGAGATATCCAAACCTCATCCTTATGTGGTCATCCAAAACCTCCAGGCTCTAAACTCCCATCTCAGAGCTCTCTTCCTCACTAGCTTTTGCCCATGATGTTAATATACATTTAAACCCAGATGGAGATGCTGCTGCTGTTGCGTTCTCCGTTACAGCACTGAGCATCTGCATCAGGAAGTGGTTTTCCTTCTGCCTCCATCACTTTGTCCCAAGGCAGCTCATAAACACCTCATGAGCAAACCTAGCTCCTCCAAACTGACCATCTGGATCAACTCGGCGCTCATGACTTTTAGTTGATTCCTTACTACATAGTCAGAAGGATCTCACCTTAGCCCTGGAATCCAAGTAATACATGTGAAGAACCAGCCTACAACTCACTAGGCATTGACACCTACCAAGGGAGAAGAGATACGCCAGGCACCACTTCTCATCACAGTCCTTCCTTGCTGGGATGTGAAGGAGAGCCACCTGGACCAGCTTGGGTAAGATGCATAAGGAGCAGCGTGGAGGAAAGGCAGGCAAAGACGTAAGCACCACGGAGAAAAGATAGACAGAAATGGTCTCCAGTTCTTGTCTGCTCGCTCCCATCGCACCTGGTCGTGCTCCCTATATCTCAACCATTGCAATCTCTGAATGACACAAAAAGTCCTATCTTCTCCACATTCTCTTTATTGATCAGCCTCTCCCGCTCACGCATTCCCTTTGCCTCTCTCCCTTTACTCCAAAATACGACCCCAACTCAGAACGGTCACTGACCAGAGTTTAATTCCAGAATCCAAGGCATATCCAGAGCCAATTTGCAATGTGCTTACTCTGAAAATCGCCCTCCCCTGCGACGCTTGACAGCTCCAGACCACAGTCCTGCTCTGAGCTCTGAAGGAAAAATGTTTTAATTTGTCACAAACCAATTATAGCGTCTCATCTATCCCTGAATTACTCATCTTGGCTACAGCGTAGGACAAAGGGCCCCTCTGAGAGGAGATTAGACATGGATATTAACGAGAGAAAAAGTGTCCACTGTCTCACCTTGCTGGGGACGCAGCTTCCAACGCGACAGGAAAAGGAAACCCCATCTGAGTGACAGCCGGAGGGAGGGCTCCCATCCCATGGCAAATCCCTCGTTTCACGCGGAAGAATAGTCCCGACAAACTCTGTATTCAAATAATATTCATGCACGGCAGATAACGGAGTCACGGCTGGCAGAGCCGCGCCATGAATACAAATCCGCTCCGGCACGGCGCTCGAGGCCGCGGCGAGCGGAGGGGTTGGGGGCTCAGGCTGGTGCCGTTGCCTGAGCCCCGTGTGCCACCCGGTGAAGGAGGCCCCTATCCTTGAGTCCAGCGCTAGGCTGAAAGGCCAGCGTCCCACCAGAGAGGTCTTCTCCAGCCATCTCCTGCCACCCACCAGGACTGCCTCCCTGGGTGCACCCGCTTTGCGGTGAGTTCTTGCTTTGGACCCAGTCTATGTCCCAGCGCCTTCCTGGGAAGCAAGGCCTTCCACTTCAATCAGGCCCTGTCCTCTCCTCCTGTCATCTTGAGGCTGGCCTCAAGATGTTCTTCTTCCAGCCCCAAGCCACCAAGAGCCAAGATGTCACCCTCCATGCTCAGCCCTCCAGGTGGTTTTGAGAAAACTGGAAACCACTCTGTCCCCAGTCTCTTCCCGTATGTCTCAAGTACAGAGTCGCTCAGGTAAAAATAGGAAGTAAAACACTGGAAAGCATCACCTGAGGTTTCCATACCTCAGGTATGGAGTGACAAGAGGCACTTCCCATTTACCAACCCATCTGTCTACCAGTTCCCACCACTTAGCTCAGCAACAGGGACAGCAAGGTGCAGGCACTGCTGCCCTCTCAGCCAGCAGGAGAAGCTGGACTCCTTGCTGCTTCATCTCAAGTTGGTCCAAAGTACCCCAGAGCAGCCACGAGGCTCCCTTCCTCCCTGTACCTATTCACTATTAGCTTCTTCCTTGGATGAAGAGGGAGATGATGAAAGCCAATTTCCCTTTGTGCTCATGGCGAATAATTTGGAGAATTCCCCTTGTTTACTCAGAAGTGTTAATGATGCATCAGAAATTACCTCCGAGATTGTAATTAAAGAAAACAGCAGAAGAGAGAGCGCGCGCGAGCGACACGCACAGAGCCCAGTCACAGCTTCAGCTGCGAGCCGTGAAGTGCTGCAGCAAAGAGCAGCTTTTCCTTCATCCCAACCTGCATGAGGACCCCGGAGTCGCTCCTAAAGCAGAGGCCCAGGGAGGCAGCCCTCAAGCTTTGCCCAGGCCCTTGCACTCCTCTGCTGCAGCTATGAACTAACTGCTGCACTCTGGTCATCCAGGAGCTGATGAAGCCACGACACCCTAAGAGGCTCATACAAAACGAGCCAGTGTCCAGCCTCTTTAAAACCATTTTGAAGGTGCAGCTGCTGACCTACAACAGGAATTACAGCTCCCGGCCATGGTCAGAATGCAGGCAAGTACGTGGACGTAGCAACAAGTCAGTCAACCCTGGTTAGACTGACCTCAGGGCTTGGGATCTCATGGAGTTTGAAGAGAGCAGAAACAGTCCTCTCTCATGGAGAAAGAGGAATGTGATTCCTGTCAGGATACAGAAAGGGACTTGGGCTGCCCGACTGCACAGGGTCACCCTGTGCAGGGTGACCACAGCCAAAGCTGACAGCTGGTTATTCAACTTCTCCTTCCCAAATGCCAAATCTTCCTGCTTTGCCCCCTGGACTACTTCCCACAGCAAAAATAAAGCTGCTTCCACCAGGAAAGCAAACACAGGTCAGGTAGAAGAATCAGCTCAGTGTACAGCAGCTAGACGGTAAAAAAAGCCATTCCTTTTTCCCCACCTTAACCAGCAGCTTAGCTCATCTAGGGCTTGCTTTGAGCCTTGGATTAGGAGTGGTGGAAATGCAAATCCCCGTGAATCCAAAATGCAAGATAGAGGAAGGAGGAATGAGCTAGGTTGTCCTCAGGTTCAGAATCAGTGCTCTCCGAGCGTGTAGGAGCTGTGAGGCCAAAGCAGCCTACATAGAGCCTAGTACATATAGACCCAGGAAACAACCAGGTGCAGACTCACCTTTGGTGAAACAATAGTTGGGGACAGTCTTGAAGTCATCCTCATAGGAGCCTGTAACGACCCATTTCCAGGAGCACTGCAAAGAAGGGCTTGGGGGCTTGATTTTCTCCACTCCTGTTCTCAGTATTTCTTTATCAAGAGACTACTTAAACCTTTTAAATCCACACAGCATTTCCCAGGTGAGCCTCATCCCTTGGAGCAGCTACCACCTCAACCAGAATACAGATGAGAGGCAGGTGAAATTTTCCCCCCAAAGCTTTTTCTTGAAGGCAGGTAAGCACATCACTGAGCAGGCATCATGAGTAATAATTGGCCTTCTCAAGAGATGAAACCCTGTATCAGGCCAAGCCATCCAGCCAGTGCCACTGCAGGGCCCTGGGGTGGCCGTAATTTGAGGAATTTATGATCACATTCTTATCTAGATACAGCCCCTGCCTGCCTTCAAGATGGGCAAAGGTTAAATCGCTCTGTCTCCTGGAGAAGGACCAGGCAAGCCTGGACGATGCCACCATCCTCAAATCTGTGCAGAGTGTTTGTCCACATGGCAGAATTTGGATCTCGAAAGATGAAAGTGTGGGGTAGTTGTTCCTATGTTACCAGTTCATCCGATAAAACCATGGCTCAGCCAGTCTGGTCCCTGACACCACAGAAGAGCTGCAGCAGAACCTGCTGGACCTACCTCTGCCTCCTGTCTTGTCCTTCAAACTGGCAACTGCATTAGAGTCCTGCAAGGCTTGAGGATAGGTGTGACAGGAAGCCAAGAAGAAGGAAAAGTACTTACCTGTGCAAGAGCTAAGTAGAGTCTGACATTCCAACAAGCCACTGAGAACCCCCCCAGCCCAACAGTTGTCCCAGGACTTGTGGCCAGCTCGCAGGGAAGCCCCTCTATCACACAAATACAAGGCAGGGCTCTTCTGACTGCACACTGCTCCAGGTGCCCTCGTCTCCAGAGAGGGACCCGCAGTGCCCACAGCCCCTGGGCTGAGCTGCACCCAATCTCCAGCAACTCTTTATTAGACATATGTGGGTACAGGGTGCCTCACTACACATACACAAGGAGCACATGCTGTAGGCACCAGGAGACTCCTCGGGCCTTTAGTACCTCATTGAGTGCCCCTGCCATGCCCAAGGTGGGCTGCCTTGGACAGAGAGTCCCACTGCCACCTCGTGGGTAAGGGACGCATTGTCTCTGCATTGCCACTGGGCACAGCGGGCAGCAAATCACCCTGCAAAGTTCTCGGTCCTGCTGGAGGAAAAAAATATAAAAACACCCTGGAAAAAGCACACTGCTCCCTTGCTCGGAAGGAGGAAGGAAGCAAAGGGGAGCCCACACTTACCACAGCTAGAGGCATCATGAATAATTCTGATCTCTACCCGAGAGTCTCCCATTCCTGCTCCCCAGCTGGACTGGGAAGAGAGGGTACCAGCCACGCAGGGCAGGTGGCCGGCTGCAGCCACGCTGGGTGTGCAGAGGGAAGAGCCTCCTGGTCTGCAGCCCAGGACCTGCCCTGTGCTGCTCTTCCTGCCCTGGGCTCCTCACCGTGAGCCCAGCACCCTTTGAGGGCGCTGGCTGCCCAGGAATGGGGACTCGGGAAATGTCCGGCCCGCTATGCACACTTGGCAGCGAGGCAAACCCGACTGCTCCCTTCTGCTCCCTGCTAGTACCTGGTTGTTAAATGAAGCCTTGTGTGGCATTATGGGCCACAGGCAATGAAAACTCTAATTCACTGTGTGGTCACCAGGGAAATGTGGAAATGACGAATGTCCCCCACAGAGGGAACAAAGCAGTGAGCAGCCCCTCATGGCTCTGAGAAACCAGCCTGTGGCTACTCCCCAAAGGAGGTCTAAAAATAGAGCACTACTGCTGAAACCTCCTTGGGTCTAGGACATCCCACCCCAGACATAAGGAGGAGGTTCTGCTTGGTGCTTCCTGGCTGTGGCTTTGCAGCTCCAGTTGCAATGATGTACTGAGGGGTGGGTCCTTGATGCCTCATTCCCTGTAGCACCTCTCTCTGCATCTCTGAGCCTGGCCAAAAAGCCAGAACACATGCAGAGAAGGAGGGAGAACCGTCCCTTTGTGAGCCAACATGTACAGCCTTATCTGGCAGGAGTGTGGCACCGAGGAGGGTGACACACAGTGCCATACTCCTGCCTCAGGGCTGTGAGGACCCCTGAGCAGTTGCTGGGCAAATTGAGCTCTGCCTTCCTGAGCTGCCAATGAGGCTGAAGCCAATTCTGAGCTAGATGAAAGAAAGATAATGTCTCAAAAAGTCCATCATCCAGAAAAGATGCACTTGGACCCCGTATCAGGGGCAGAGGGGACTTGCACAGTCCCTTTGGTCCACAAATCCGCAGTCTCCATGTCAGAGGGAGGAGCAGCCTGATCACAGTTCTGCATGACTTCAGGAAAACAGCAGTGAGAAGAACATCCCTTTAACAGCCCCCTCTGTGGGAAGGGACTATCACTCCTGAGCTTAGCTCTTATTTTTCTTCCATATTTTGGACAAGCGGAACTTGCTTTGCTTCTTCTCTGTTTCCTGGCTCTCACGAGGTCCATCTGCAGGAGAGGGAGCAGATGCAAAGCAGGTTGAAACTCACAGCCTCAGTGCAGCCCAGTGCTGCTCCGTAACTATAGAAATCACCCTTACCCAGCTTCTGGATCATGTCTGCCAACATCTGGTCCTCCTCTTGCTCTCTGTAGTGAAAGAGGGTAACGTTAGAAAAGTGTTTGCTCTCTATCATGATGGGAGAGGAAACACTACAACACATGAAGGCCAGAAACTACCCAGAAGTGACCCAGTTAGAATGGACTGACCCCCAGAGTGCATCTCTATAAGACTGCAGGGAAAAGAGTTAGAGGTGTCCTAGCAAAATCCAAATTGCATCTGGTCTCCTTTAAAGCAAGGGCCTGTGCAGGAATTTCTAGGCTAGTGTTGTGCTAGTCCCAGCTAGCATATGATTCATCTGCATTCACCATGTTGTAAGGCATCACCACACCCTAAGAGATGAGTAAAGGTTAAGATCAGTAGCCTGCAGTGCTGGAAAAGCTTTTGCATTTCAGTCATGGACAAACACACTGCTGTCTCTTAGGGGCTATATGAGGCCAGAGCCAAAAGCCTGGGCATTCTTGGAATCCTTAAGGGAGAGTCAGTGTCCTGAGGGCAAGAAACAGAGGTTGCTCTCAGCAACAAGAGCCACAAATGCAACAGCTTAACCCAGCAGCCTTCCTTTGCACTCAGGGAGGATCCATCTCCCAGCACTATGCCCAAGGCTCTTCTTTTCACTTGCTACAGCAGATGAACTCACATCCTTGTGATCTCACTATCCTGCAGTTCCCATGCTGCCTCCAGCCTCTCACTTCCTTCCCTCCGTCTTACTCATTTCTTCCCTCTGCTTTGTCTGCAGAGCAGCATTATTTTGAGAGCACTGACTGTGCCTTCACTCCTGACCCCTGTTTCTAACAGCTGCCAGGGAAGCAACAGTGGCATTTAAGACAAAATGGCTGGCTGACAAGTCACCACCAACCCATCATGGAGCAGAGATATGAATGATGGTCTTACATCCACCCCTACAGCCTGCGGAGAGGAGAGAGCACAGCAGAAACTGTCCTTGGTGCTGGCTCAAACCCCACCACCTGAGGCTCCTCACCTGAGTCTGTCCTCATCCAGGCACTCCACAATATTATTCCGATCATTGACGGTGTTAAGGTATGACTCTAGCAGCTCTTTCTCTCGTTCCTTCTCCCTGGGTGTCTTCAGTTCCTCTGCATAAGAAAAGGGAAGCCTGTACCATGGCTACATGGGGCATCTCTCCTGCAGCTCAGGTTATATGTTCTTCTGCCTCAAACCCTGTTACAATACATCCTCCTCACGGGCCCAAATTTGATTATCCCCACACCCAGGGCCACATTGTGCATCTCCTCAGAAAACATGGGTATAAATGGAGGAGATTCACCTGCTAGTTCATTCAGGAGAGATGCCCCAGTGAAACTGCAATCCCTGTCAGGCAGTATGTTTAGACCTGACCAGGTAGTTTAGACCTGACCGACATTGTGGGCCTGATGCACAAAACGAGGGCTCTGCATAGCCAGGGGCCAGCAGGACTCTCTCAATCCTCACCTGGTCTGCTCATGAGGTGCCGCAGCTCTGTCTCAATGCTCCACTGCTTCTCCTCCAGCTTCTGCTGCTTCATTCTGAAAGGGAGCACAGAAGTGTTCGTTACTGCATCTTCATGCTGTAGGGCTGGAACCTTCTGATATCACGCTGAAGCCTCACCTCAGCATAGCCCATCACATAGGCAGGGACTGGTAGGCCAGGAAGGATGATTTTCTTAGATATTTGTAATGTTTCCTTCCTCTCAGGTTCATCATAGTCTCTGGGAGCTCTTCCATCCACTAAAGGTGGCAAAAGCCTATCAGCTAATGCCTCAGGATACTGGTAGGTCTCCCAGAGACTTCCTCAACACTCCCTGCATCCCACCAACTAGCACGTTACTCTCAGTACTGCCCCATTTTCTTGCCTTTATTGCTTACTGCTCACATGTGCAGGTGCACTGACAGCATGAGTATGTGGCTGCACTCACTTGTACATCAATTCCGATTCCTGTCTGAGCAGCAGCTGCTTCTCATGGATCAGTTTGAACCAATCCACCATGAGGGCATCCTCAGACTCATCTGCAAAGGAGACAAAAGCCAAGACACCTTCAGGAGCTGTAGTAGTTCAGTTTCCCCCAACTCAAACACACAACCATTTGAGGAACAGCTTAGGATAACTCGTATGAGCCACAAACTCAAGCAAAAACAGCTCATCCTTGTCATTCCTACAAGACATTCCTAGAAGGATATCCTAGAAGATATTACTAGGGAACAGATGCATATCTCTCCCAGTAGATGCAATGAAGGTACCCACAGATACTCTATCACAGGGCATCCAGCTTATCTTCCATGTGGCCAGCTCAGTTCTATTGCTTTGAATGAACTCACTAAGCCCTGTGAAATGAGAGCCAATTGTGACAGCCAGTAAGGTTTGGGATCCAAAAACCAGATCAACAGCAGCATCTGCTTTCAAAGCTTACTGATCCTCAGCAAAATAAACACAGCAAGACCTTGCTGAAACAATAGGTAAGGAAACAGTAAGAATTGGTTCAAGGTTCTTGCTATCTCAGATGTCTTTGAAAGCCTATTTTTTTTTTCCACGTGTAGTATGAACTCCTAGAAAGGGAGCCAAGAATGCACAAGGGTAGGACATGAGCCTCACACCTTCCCCACTGGTCTCATTTACCTCCCTCGCAGCCACGCAGCTGCTTCTCCAGATCCACTCCTTTCAATTCCAGCTTATCCAGCTGCTTCTCAATATCACGCACCTTTTCCTGGATTTCCTCCTCAGGGAGATAGTCTGGGTGCAGCTAGAAAAACAACAGTAGGAACAAACATGAATTACTCTCCTTAGTCTGCCCACGGAGGGCACAGATCCAAGAGAGCTGGGAAGTAACAAAGAGGGTCGACTATAGAGCCATGTCATGGAAGTGCTGAGCCAGCAAAGATGCAGAGCTCGTTGTTCCCAACAAAGCGGCGATCGCACCGGAATGTTACAGGGCTGTGACACATTCATGGAGGATAACAACATCTACCCACTCCTTGGCCTTGGCACACACTGTCAATCCACAGACACTTCTGCTTTTTTGTTGGGAGAGCCTGTGTTTGCCACAGATTTGTCATTTGAAGTTTGTCTGTGTCTTACTGCAGACAATTGTCTTATCACTGTCATATTCCAGCCTTTTCCAGCCTATTGTCCCCTTGCATGGGAGAGAATTTGTAGTCTCTCCATGTTGTCTCTGCCCCAGAGCCCCTTTCCTGGGAATTTGACTAAACCCTCTAGTAAAATGATCTGACATATTGATGATGAAAACGGGCTAGTCTCCATCTCTGCAGGGTCATCACTCCAGCAAGGCCACCAGCACCCCTGACCTGTGCCCTTCACACATGGTTTCCAGCCATACCTTGGTTGGAGACACTGCTTCAGGGCTCTGGATGCTTTTCGGAGCAGAGGGCTTAACTAGAAAGGAAAAAAAAGAAAAAAAAACAAAAAAAAAAAAAAGAAAAAAACCACAACTTTTTTGGTAACATTGTGCTGTGGGACACTGTCTGTAACACCTGAGAGCAGAAAAGGTCCCTGCACCCAGAGAGCATTGACAATGTACATGAATCAACAGGATTGGGCTAGGGGTTTGTTGGCAGGAGATGGGATAGCCCAAACTTACTCCTTGCTACTGGATACTCAGATACTCTTAGACCAGAGGATACCTAACCCTCATGACATCAGATAGACTGCTTTGCAAGTGCCATCTTGAGGGGAAATACGAACTTTGCTGTTCATTCACTAACAATAAAACTCAAAGATATTCATCATGGCAGAATCTACCCCTCACTAAGCTGACAAAACGATGAAGAGAAATATTGTGTTATTAGCACAGGTAACATTATGTTACATTTTAAAATGCCCCTCTAGCACTCATGTACAAAAAAGTATCAGTAAATACAGATAAAACAAAGATGGTCTAGCAGATCTTAACATGGGCCTCAGGAAACTAAGGTCCAATTCCTTCTGCAAAACACTTCCTAGGTGAGAAGTCCCTTAGGCCCAGCTACACAGCGTTATTTAGGCCCTGGGCAGCTATTAAAATCAATCCTTAAGCAATGTGTGTTGGTTCCACTGTGCCTCAGCTTCCTCTGCCCAACTGTGCTGCAAGGATAACTACAGAAGAGTGTGAGGTATCTGGATACCCCAGGGGCTGGGCTGGATAATTACCACAGAGAGAGAACACAGCCATACGTGGATGATGTGATAAGAAGGAAAACCTCTAGTATCAAAAGAGCAGGGCTGTAAGAAAGGCAGGAGTGGTGCAGGCTCAGCACACATACAAGAAGGAGAAAGACAGGAGAGACAGATTGGGGAGCCTCTTGAGGGCAACGACGCTGACTGTGGTTGATGAGGAATTCAAGGAAGAGCTCAAGGACAACTCTTAAACTGCCCAGTCCTTACTGTTTTCTAGGACAAGTGCAAAACAAGGGTATGGAAAGTGCTGGCTATGTCACTCAGCAGTGCTGCACTCCGGGTTGCTGTCCCCTCATGGCATAGGGGCCTTGCTGTCCCCGTGCTGCCTGTTACTCACACTTCTCTTTAGGGTTCCTCTCCCAGGATATTGGGCTGCTACAGGTAGCCTGCTGCTTACTGAGCAGCACCTGCCTCTCCTAGCCCACCCTGCATCTCCAGGCTCCTTCTGCGTGATCTCTGCATCTTTCCACGCACAGCAGAAAGCTTCATCATTGATCGTAAGAATAACGATGTGTCTGGAGGGGAAGAGGTAGTAAAACTGCACTCTGATGACTAGCCCAGGAGCTCTCAGCATCTACTCTCAGGTGCTGTCTAACAGGCACAGGACAGGCTGGCTGGCTGCCTGAAAACTTGAAACAGGGCAGGTGGAGCCCAGGGTTCTCTTGTACTTTTCTCAACAGAAAATACAGCCTATGACAGAGAAAACTAATAATTTACAGAAATGGTCACCATCCACAGCCCAGTGGAACACATAAGATTAAATGTGAGGGAAAAACAGGATGAAAGTTTTAGGAAAATAATGGTAGCAGAAGCATGTTAAACTTAAAATAGACAAGGAAATTGGAGTTCGAAAGCTTATCAACTGTCAGAGGTGAAGGTTAAGGACAGTGCAAGAAAGAGCTAATAGTAAAGGATGAGGTTATCCACACTTCAGGGCCCATCCTGTTTCCTCCAAAACAAACAAGAGAGTATGGGCTGAACACTGCTCCGAGAAGCTTCTAGTCCAAACAGATAAAACAGACACTTGGGTAAAAGGGAAGAAACAAATAAGCTGAGCAAATAAGACAGCAGCAAACATGGGGTTAGTTCCAGGACATTTCATTTTCTTTGCAGTGGGCTAGGTAGGAAGGAGCAAGATCACTGGGCAGAGGAGAGGTACACAGTAAAACTGAGGCTGAAACACCAGAAAGATTTTTAAAAGTTTTAAGGATAAGGACAGAAGAACAGAACTGATCAAAATTGGTCAGAACTTCTTTGAATGTCCAAGCAGCAGCAGCTTTGGCTGCTTCTACAGAGGGTTCTGCCAGCAGTCTCTGTATCCCTCTGTTCCCTAAAACCACTTGACTGAAGAGGAGCAGAGCCTTCAACTAGACCCCAGTTTCCCACATTAGCAGATGTCCCTCATAGCTTTACAGCAAAGAATGACTCGGGACGACCTCCACAAATTCCTGTTTTAAGTTCTTCCCCTTCCATCCCAGAATAACTTTACCCTCTTGATTCCCTGGCTGGTTCCTGGCTTGCCCAAGTTGGTTACAGCAAGGGTTAATGACTCAGATTTCCCCTCTATCCATGACAACAGTTACAAGTTTAGAAAACTGGGCCCCAGAAAAATGGGATGGATGTCTCTCACTCTGAGTCCTGATCTCCTGACAGTTCAAAAGACAAAGTGATTTAAGGAGGTAGAAGTGACCTTACATTTGTCAGTGCTTTGTTTCAAATGCTTCTTCTCTTCCTCCTTCTTGAAAGAGCCTCCACAGTCTTCCCAGCCTTTGATTGAACTCTGACAGCTCCTAATAAGATCTGAGCTGGGAAGCAGCTTCTTCTTCATGAACTCACCAGACGAAGCTAGATTAAGCAGCACAGACAGGTCCTGGGTAAGAAGTTTCAAACCTCATCTCAAAAAAAAACATTTCATTTCTCAGTCTTTGACCCTTACCACTAGTCATCCTTATTTCTAGTTCTAATTCTCCTCACTTGACTGCAATGAGGGGCACAAACCCAAGCAAAACAGAGAGTAACCAACAAGTACAACACAGGAGTGTAAGAAAAGGTTAGAGGAGAAGAACCAAAGGTTGAAGACAATGAACAAAATTTCCCACCTTTCCACAGTTATGCAAGGCAATATAAACAAAATCTTGCCTCCTGTCTTACAGGAGAGAGGGCAATCTATGAAGACCAAGTCCCTCTCCTCAGTGAGGGCTGGCTCTCCAAACAGAGGCACTGCAGGGCTAAAGGAGGCACAGAGATCAAGAATACCTCACAGCAAAAAGCAAGTATCACCCACATATTCCTTAATCTTGCACTAATGGCTGCAGCTTGCCTGTCTAGAAAAACAAAGCAAAGTTTATATCCTTTATACCAGAGTCTTTCTTTGATGATGGAACAGCAGGTGGACTCGGCTTTATCTCTTTCCGTGCTGGGCTCTCTGCCATCTGCGAGTTGTCACAAGGTTTATTGGCGGCTCCTTGGTCTCTACAAAGAGGAAAAGCAAATACAGAAAAAAAACATTCCTCCAGCAAACTAGTCCACAATTAATGCTCCAGGTATCCAGGGCTGGTATGTCCATCCAGAAGAATGAACAGTCAAAATTCTCTTAATCAGGGTCCACCGACCTGAAGCTTATTTCCTTCCCTAGAAGCAAAAATATTTCTCTTTTCCATCAAATATTGAAAAATAGAGGTATTAAAACACAAAAGCTCTTGCCTCCTGCCTGCACATAGGTGTGCAGCAACATGGTTGCAGACATGGACAAATCCATTTACTTCTCATGGAAATATGCTGGCTCCAAGACACTCACTTGTTGGCCACAGGCTTTAACCGAGATCTCCAGTCAGCTGGGCTCTCAGATTTGTCTTCTTTAACGTTCATACTTCCTAAAGAAAAGGACATAGCAGGATAATACCAGACCTGGTAGAAAGGTATGTCAGTTTTGCATCTCAGAAAGATCTCAGGAGGGGCATATAAGCCATGCACTGGCCTAGATACTGGGATGCTACTGTAGCAAACCACAGTTCAACAAGCTTAAAGAGGACAGATTCCTGTACAACGGCTACATAATCTTAGTGGCATTTAGCCTCTTAGAATGCTTTAAACACTACATAAATACAGGAAACAAAGTCACAGTGGAGACTAATAGAAACATGGGTTTGGCCTCAACACAAACAAAGAGGAAGCAATGACACAAGGACTGATGGAGCTGTGCTGAGTCCCAGAATTCAGAAAACTCTTATGCTATGGTACAGATAGAAAGTACAGGAGTCACTCATACATTCATTGCACCAGCCAAAGGGAAGGACAAAGTTGGCATGCTTGGCACAGAGCCCTACGTGAACCTCTCATCCTCACCTTTGGAGGCTTTAAGCTCTGATTTGTGCACAGAGTCAAGAGCTTTGCTGACAAGTTGACTCTTGGTCAGAGGCTCTGTGACCGTCTCCTGCTTCTGTGATATGCAGCCTGTTTTGCTGGGCTGTGTTTTTGGAGCTAGATTCTGCCCCTGGGAAGTGGTGGGAGAACACTTGCCACTGCAAAAAAAAGAAAAAAACAGTGAGTCTTTCTGAAAGGATAGGCTTTTTTTTGGATCTCTGTTCCAAAGCCTTGGATGAGTCCCTCCTACTTTTATTTAAATTGCACCTACAAGAGTAGTTAGATAGAAGAGAAGATGCAGAGACTTTTCCAAATTATCCCAAGGGTCATCTTAGGAGTAAAGAAGGAAAGTGAAATAGGACTTACCTACTCGATGCTGGGAAGCCAGTGGAACTGACTGGCTTGTTTGGAGAGCTGTTTGATCCAGTCAAAGCCTGCATAATACAGTTACGTGCCTGATCCTTCTCAGCATTCACTGCACTGACCTCAGTGTTTCTGGAGAAGGCAGTTTTAGCACAGCCATGAGAGGAAGGGGTTTCTTTTTTGGTGTCAGGGGTTTTATTGCTGGGGGACTCCATTGACTGGAAAAATTGTGCTCGAGCTTGCTGTGTTTTTGTTGTGGAGGTTGTCCGTAGAGGCCCTGGGGAACCTTTGCGGTGATCTGATTTACTTGTTGACAGGATACCTTCACGGTGACCCAATTTATTTACAGATGAAGACGACCATGGCATATTTAGACTTCTGTGGCCAGAACTTCCAGAAGATGAAGCAGATGGCTTAGTTGAATTAGCAAGGCCGTCCTGGCTTGGTTTCTTCAATACCTGTTCCAGTTTGTTGGGTTCTGCTGGTTTCTGGACTGTCCTGGCAGGGGTAAGAGTTGGGGGGCTCTCAGGTTTTTTCTCAGTCCGGAGTCCAGAGTTCCAGACACTGTCTGGCTGCTGATGACTGGTACAGATGAAAGTACCTGGTTCAGGTCCAGCCTTGTAGCCCCCAGACAGAAGCACGTTCCAACACTGCTTGCATCTGTGAATAGGAAAATGTCAGAATTGTCTGGAGCACTGAGGGAATGAAGGGACATTTCCAGTGCCAACACGAGGATGGGGAAGGTATCACCACGGCAGTGACAGCCCATGTATGCATGTTCTCCAGGCACCAAAATAGGAATTACTAGTAGTAGGACCTGATGTATGAAACATGCAGATGGGAACAGACCTCTGCATAAAACATCCCTTAAGCATGGGCCAAAACAAAGCTGAGCTGCCTGCATTCTGACAAACATCCCCAGCATCACAAGTGCCTCCAACCCCTCTGAAGAATTTTCCTGCTGCCCAGGACACAGTCAGCCTATCTCCCACAAGCTGGCTATGGGTTAAAGCAAACAGACTCCCAGAGCTCACGGACTTATGTTGAGAAGAGCAGCAACATGCCCCTCCAATCCCAAAGCAGCCAGGCTGCCCCTTGACACACACAGGAATGTGCCTCCTCTTTGAAGAGCTGTACCTGAAGCAGTTCCTGTGATAGAGCTTCCCATCGACCAAGTGGCGCTGCACCAGGTGGACATGGTTTCCACAGATAGCACAGCTGCTGCCGCGGATATTCCCACTCTCTGCCAGGATCCCTTTCTGTGGAGGAGAAGCAATGAGTGAACACCCTGTGGAACCCAGCACACAGCTGTGAACCTCCCAGGTAGTCAAGCATCCAAGATACACAGCCAGCTGGTAAGATACAGGTATAACATACAAATCCTTGTTCCAGCTACCCCTGAGTTTATACAAACTGCAACAGGCCAACTACCAGGGTGCACCCAGCTATTGCAAAGATTTAAGATACAAAGAATGCCCTAACCCCCTTTCTTACCGTGGCGACTGGAGATGTTTCCTTTGGCTTGGCCTTGGCTGGCGGGTGAGCAGGAGGCAGCTTTGGAGGGGCTGGCTTAGCAGGCTCGGAAGGGGCTTTCTTCCCACGAGGCTCTTCCTGGGACTCAGAGGACGGACGCTTGATGCCAGCCATGCCTCCAACTGGAGGAATGAACAAAAGGGAGAATTTTAAGGGAATGTAAGGCAAACACATAGGCTTAGGGTCATGAACTTTATAAAAAGATCAAGAGGTACCTGATGGGCATTGGACAAACCATACAAGGAGACATAGGCTTCCTTCACAAGCAGTTCTGCAGAGGAGTGAGGGGCAAGAGTTGATATATATTGGAACCAACTGACAGCTGAAACTTTTTTTTTTTAATTTTCTTTGGCAAATCTCATGCAGGAATGTGTGGAAAAGACAGAACACACCAGATCTCAATGGTAAGGACAAGATCTTTAGTACATATCTGGCCAAAGGTCTGGCTGAATTTGAGCAATGCTGAGACAGGCACTGCTGTTGCATATCACAGCTAAGGACCTGAACTGAAAAAGGGGGTTTTGCAAGTTGCTCCGCTCCAGACTTCCTGGAGACCATGAATCTTCATTGATGTAGTTGTTGAGGCCACCTCCCAGATGGGATCACTGCTCACTGAGCAAGCAGGCTCTTCAAGAAGCAGAAATTATTATGAAAAATGGGTAATTATGTGACAGACCCTTGGTGGTACCATGGTGGCACTTATGTAGAAACCAACAGGACTCCCCACAAAAGAACTGGAAATGCTCAATCTGCTTTTTTGTGTAGATAAAATAACCTGTCTAAAGCCAAAAAAAGGCTGGAAAGAGAGAAAAAGGAACCCCAACATACTTCAGCAAAGAACAGGGAATGAATGTTCCATACCCTGGGAAGTGCAGGAGGAAACCTCTCTGGAAAATAAGACTTTAAGCATAATTGTGATAGACAGCTCACAAGGATGCTATTTTTGTGCCCCCTTCTTATTCTGTATTAGACTTCTCTGTGTTCCTTATGAGAACTCAGAAGTGCTATTTGAGCCACTACTTCACTTCTAACAGCCACCAACTAAATGACCATCTGTCTGAAAAGAGATTACAGCCTTCTCAGTAAATAGAGGGGGAATCTGTGCAGGGCGAAGGGAGCAGAGAGGCAGCTCAGTTCCCAGCAGTCTTCTCATGAAAAGTTGCTATCCAAATAAACAGTCAAGGCTCTTTCACCACAGGGACCAACGGACTAGTGACATCCGACCCTGCAAACTGTTTAGGCTCAGATTGTGCCTTCACTTTCCACCCGTTCCATTTATCAAATTCCCAAAGCCCAGCACAGAGATGGGTGGCTTCAACTCTGCTCTTCTGTGAACGCATGACCTCAATAAAACATCAGCTGCTCTCCCTCTCCAGCTTTCTGCATCCTGCTTATTTCAGAGTCCTGCTGGAGTCCACTCCAAGGGCAGGACTATGGGATTTGGAGTCTGCTCAGTGTCAGAGGGCACATTCCGAGCTGGGCTCGTTTTCAGGCATGCACACTCACCCCACCAACAGGAATGCAAGCAAGGCATTTTGTGGGACACTAGAGAGTATAAAAATGTGCAGTTCTTGAGTACATCATAGGAGAGATGTTTGCAGGAAGGGGTACAGTCCCCAAACTGACCCAGATCCCACCACCTGGCATGAACATGATGGAGTTTTAGTTCAATCAGCATGGATTTAAAACAAAAACAACAAAAAAAAACAATAAAAAACAGGTGAAGGAGGGAAGAGTTTTCAAGCAGAAGAGGGAATATACTCAAATATGTAAAGAAGTGGAGAAGGGGGGGAATATTTAGATATTAGAGGCAGTTCTCAGAGAACTGTGTTTTCTTTCCAAGATTTAGGATATTTTTATTATGAATCTCTACTCTCCATCTAGATTCACCTTAGCCAGTTAAGTCATTCATGTCCTACTTTCTAAAGTTTCCTCCGGAGGAACCTGTGAAATTGGTTTATCGTATTATTTCATTTTGTATGAGCTTAAAGCCAAATATAAACCAAGTCTATAATAATGCTCCTATGAGCCCAGATAAACTCTCCAGTACATGAATATGATGTCTTGGCAGCCCTGTGGCCTGTTTTATGTTTGAAAGAATTGCTACGACCATTATGTCGGTTAAGGGGGTCGTTTTCTTCTACTTCCTTACACTGATCTGCTGTACAAGCACTATCAGGAATGCTGCTTCATAGCAGCCAGCCTCACAGAGAAGCTTCAGTTGCCCTGACTCCACACTCTCACCAGCTTCCCGGGATGAGAAGGACAGGAACAAGGCTGGTGGGGAAAAGGGCTTGAGGGAGGAAACCACACATGGGAAATACTATCTGATTTTAGACAGTATTTTAAGAAATTTTAGTTTGAATTTTAAATGTTAAGGCACTAATAGCAAGGAACAGCACTGTCCCCTTCCAAAATCACTGATGCTAAAGTCAGGCCAGGGTGCAAAGAGGTGAAACCCACTGTTGAAATAGTTCTGGTACCAAAAAGCCTCTCTGCAACCTGTTTTGATTCTCCAAGCCTACAAGAAGGCAAGAGCAAGAAAAGAATTAAGTCCCAGTCCTTCCTACCCCTCCAGGGAATGAAGTACTTACTAGGTGACCGCCCGTGGAAGTAGTTATAATACTGGGAAACGTAGGTGAGGATGCTCAACCTATCTGGTACCCTGAGAGCCACCATATCCTCTGCATCCAGCAAGGCCGGGATCCCCAGCTCTTCCTCTGCCACTCGAAATGCCTAGGGGAGGAAGAGAAGAAAAAGAGGTTTAACCAACCCAGGTAGCAAAGCCAAAGCACCAACCTCCAGCAAAAACAGACCTATTCGAATAACAGCTCTAGTGGTGAACAGCTGCACTGCTTTAACTCCTACATCATATGGCTGCTAGAGGAACCAAGAGAGTCGTGGCTTCCAGCCACAGCGTTGAGAAATTCAGGCAAGGAGCCAAAAATCTGGCCTGGCAAGTTGGCCATAATCCTGCATAGAACCCACCTGGGCTTCCCCTGCTCTTCCTCAAGCCTGCCTCTATCTGGGTCTGCACAGCTGGAGATGGAGAGCAGGGTCTAACCGAAGGAGAGGCATCCGTTGGGATTTGCTTCCAGCCCTGTCTGCAGTGCTCCCGGTTAACGGGACAGCGGTCGGTGTCTGCCTGCAGGTTTCTCTCTCTCCAAGCACTGTGCAAATGTGAAGGGCTCCTGCCTACTGCTGGCTCATCTTTGTTTGAAAAGGCAGAAATCTCAGTCTGCAAAGGGGAATGGTTCTCCCAGGTTACAGAGTGGATAAGAGGAATAATACAGAAAATGTCCTGATGCCCAATTTGCTTCCAGGTTATTTCTGCACCATCTAACATGTTTTTGGAGCAAAGATTCCTCTTTGTGATGCCCTCTGCTTTGGAACTGCAGGAGAAGTCAGATGAAGAAAGGGAGGGGAAAAAAAAAAAGTATGTTCTGCTGCATTTGAACAAGAGCCTTTATAAGACGAAAAAAAGTGCAAGATCCCAAAACAACTTTGTCTTTGTTCAACTCACTGCAAGGCCCTTGCTAAGGACTTTCTTCTGCCTTCTTCCTTCACGACTTAAAGGATCAAATCCCTTTCCCTTTGGCACGTCCCCTTTGAATGGCCAACACAGCAAAGGAAAAGAGCACCTGCAGGAGCACTGCCCCAGAAACGCACAGGAAAAGAGTTAAAGAGATCTGACTGTGCTGAAACCCTCTGCACGTGGCCTCTGGCACAGGGGCACGGCAGGGTTGGGGTACAGGGCAGCCAGCCCTGCTTAGCGGAAACAAACAGCCACTGTTTTTTAGCATCATAATTACCATTTCTTTCCATTAGGGATCCCAGGAAAAACAGAGCTGAGCGGACACTGTGGATGCTTCCAGGCAACTACCACTGGCTGTGCCACTGCCACAGCCTGCACAGCCGGGCACTTGCTGGTTGGTGACCAAGCAGGGGATCTGTTCCCTGCAGTGCTCCCCAAGGCACTGGCTGCTCCGAGCAGCGGGATTTGCTCCCTGGCATTCCCAGCGTGCAGCCTAGCGGGAACGCAGATGGGGCCACATGAGGCTGTTGCTCAGTGTGACCTGTCATGAAGGGCACGGAGGGAGCCTTCGGGGAGGCTGCTCTGCACCGGGGCCTCTGCCACACCACGTCACCACCACCACCATTCCCTGGCCCTCGGGAACTAGGACCAAGGCTTCTAGAAACTCCTCATGTTTATGTATTATGAAACCTTTAGCAAAAAAAGCCACCCACAGATGCATTTTGTTGTTATTATTATTGGCATTTGAGGAGTGACACATTCTTCTTCAGCAAAAGACCTTATATGGGAAGTTGTAGCCTGGACAAGATTTTTTTCAGTTGAGTAATACAGCTCCTGAAGAGAAGCTGCTGAGGAGTGAGGCATCAAGGAGGATCTAAGCAAGAGCAGCAGAAGAGATATCAGATCTACTCGTGTCACAAGACCATCAGAGGGAAAACCCTGTGACAGAGCACGGTCTGTGGAGGTGTTGCTGCACACAAACCAGAGCCGAGGATCCAGCAGTGACAGAGCAACATGGACAGAGCACCCTACAGCACAGGAACGAAGAGAAAGCACACAAAATCAAAGACTAATTCAGAAAGCAGGAAAAGGAAGGAGGGAAGCAGCTGTTCTAATGACACGCTCAGGGAAGTTTTCATTAATAGAAGCAGTGCAGGTGGCTGGTGCAGTTCATTTCCCAGAGACGAGCAAAGTCTCCCGTGGAAGAGACATCATCAGACTGACTCGGGGAAGGAAAACACGCAGGGCTGCCCAGCACTCTGGCCAGGATGAGGGTCCTTGGCGGATGGCCCTGAGCCCGGCAGACAGCAAAGCTCCTGTGTGCAGAAAGCTCATCTGAACCTCACCTAGCAGAGGGGAACACACAGGGCTGGACCCGACAGCCTCAGCACGTTCACAGGCTGCAGCAGCCTCAGCACGTTCACAGGCTGCAGCCCCAGCTGCAGGGACTGCACAGGCCTGGCCAGGCGCTGCGACCAGTGCCAAAAGGCAGAGGGGCCCAGGACCACTGCGCCCGGCTCCACTGGGGACAACGACCACCTCGGGCAGGTCACAGCACCACAGGATGTCTCTCCTCCAGCTCAGACAAGAGCGAGCCCTGGCGTTTTGCTCACATCGGAGCCCCTGCCAAGCAGCCGTGAAGCCGCGTGGAACGATGCCAAGGGAAGAGCAGTATTTTGATCCGCTGCCTTTGTCCTTGTGTGGGAGAGTGGGAGGAAAAAAATCCTTCCTTGGAAGCGCTCAGCCCAAGCTTGAATGCAGGGCAGGGAGGGGGCTGGCGTGCCCAACCGCAAGTTCCTTCATGGACAGAACAAGAGAAACCCAAATCCCATCCTACAGCGATGAGTCCAGGGAGGACAAGGTTTTAGGACTTCTCCATCTTTCAGGAGTGCTCATTCCCAGCTCTGGGAGTGATCAGAAGGAAAAAACTCCCTACACTTCCTCTCCCACACCAGCTAGTCCCAGCTCACGCTCCATCCCTCAAAAGCAGTGTGTACTGAACATGCTCATGCCCATTTTCTGACCTCCAGCATTTTTGCCTCAGTTTCTGCTGCTGCCTCCAGCCAGTTTAGGGAGAGGACACTCTCCCTGCTTGGAGCTGGCTCCCTTTTCCCCATCCTGTTGCTATCACTTCCTTCCAAACTATTTCTCTACATCCCTGTCACAACTACATCCTCCTTCCCTGCCATCCCACTGAGCCCTGACCAGACTCGGGGAAGGAATATTAGTCTTCCTGCTCCCTTCTAGCTACAGCTTTGCAAGGCCCTGAACACAGCTACAGAATCAGAGAATCCCTCCTCTAAAGCACCAGCCTGGCCCTGGTATCCCCTTTATAATCTCCCAGGCTCTTCCTTGGCTCCTTTCGGGAAAAAGTCGGTGTGCACTGCAAGATCAGACAGGATTGAGAGCACCTTTCATTGCAGAGTGCACTGTACTAGATCAGTTTATCATAGAGGAGAGGAGCAACACACAGAAATAAGGGCTTTTTACTTGACAGGAGGTGGCAGAATGATCAGATCTGCATAAAGAGAGACATGACAAAATGAGCTGGTCCTTATGGTAACAGGACACAATAAAGCCGTAAACATACACCAATGTATGGTTAGCAAATAAGTGTGAGCCGACTAAGGGTGCTTCAGGGCAGCCAGCAAGGCTGGATATCACCACATGAGCCAAAAGGCTGGATGCATGTGGAATAAGTCAAATGATTTGAACACAGCACATTTAATGCACTGCATTTGCAGGGTTTCTTTTGCTAAACCACGCAAACAGGGTCTCAGGCTGTGGAGAAGACCAGAAATAAAACAGTAAATACGCTTACCAACTTGTTGTTCTCGTACACGTTTTCCTTACTAAGGGAGTTGAAATTTCTGAAATGCAGAAAGAGAAGAAAAAAAAATCAGGTTGGTGCCCCAGAGCAGCAAGCTGCTTCATTTCCAGCTTTGCAAACCCCTGGAGCCTCCTCGGCTCAGGAAACACTTCCTTCCAGGCTGCTTTTCCAGAAAAGCTGTGGAGCGAACAGCATGGGGGATCCCACCTGAGCCTCTGGAGAGCCACAGTCCACCTGCATCTCCTGGGCCAGAAACGTGCAGGGGACCCAGCGCTCCTGTAGTGGTGGCAAGGAGCAACTTGTAACTCACATTGCTTCCATCTCAAAAGAATTAACTGGCATCTGTCAATCAGTTTTGCAACAATCTCTCTTCCTAAAGAGTCCCATTCTCTCCAGAGAGTCACACTCATGCCCTTCTCCCTGCTTCAAAGTCACCTTCACAGAGAAAAACCTCAAAGCTCAGAGGAGCTTTGGATACATCAGACTTCACAAGTATCACAGATCTCTCTGATGCACCCACATCCTCTGATCTCAGAAGCTGCAGGTTTACATTTTGGTTTCAAATCCTGTTCCCTCCTCTGATAAAGCTCCACAAAACCTGCACCATGAACCTGCACGAAAAATACCTTTGCCTAAACAGTTGTAGTAGCAACTGATAACAAAGGTGCCTGCAAAAAAATGTCCTTTCCCTGGGGCTGTTGCCTTTGACTCATAATTACAATCAGTAATCAAAACCAAAGAGCCAATTACTGTTTACAAACCCCACAATCCTCCTTCCTTTCTGCTCTTCCCAGACATCACTCTTCCCCTTTCCACATCTCTCCTTCCCGCTGCCTCAACCCAAGTGCCACTTCTCTCTCTCCGCACAGAGTTATCCCAGGAACTCCGAGACTGAGACCTGACAAAATAGGCAGGAATACACAGGGGAAGGGTCACTTTGTGCCAATGGAGGGAGAGCCCCAAACTCATGGGAAACTCGTGCATTTTCTCCACCTTCTGGTGTCCTCAGTCTGCCCTCACCCACAGCAAGGAGTGTCCCCTGCTTGGGAAATATTTACCATCTGATTTGTTTTTAAAGTGACCATTACTTGCTAAGTTGGGAAGATAAAACCAACTATCAGTTGGCAGTCCCATTCCCAACGCTGCTTCCTTCTCTTTCTTCCAAGCAGGCAGGGTCAATTCCTTTCAACAACCTCGTTTCACTTTACAGTTCCTCTGCTTGCTGGCACAGGGCTAAAGTTTGAAGTCAGCGACTCCGGGGCAAAAGCCTTACATTACTGAGGGGCAATTCCTATTAAGAAACAGAAAAATCAAAGTGATATGCTGCCAACTGTGGTTTTTATAAGCAACAATTAATACCAAATGCAGATTTAGCCGTTAACCAGTGTAAGGGGTCACCTCTATAGGTAGGATAACAGTGAGAAGAGCCAGAGTAGAGCTGACTCCAAGTGATCTATTCATGAGGCCAACACATGATCTGTACTGCAGCAGGGGAACTTTTTCCATGACTTGTACCAGTGAGGAACAAGCTGGGCTCTTTATCTACTCGGTGCAGAAAGCAGCGGATTGCATTATAAATGAGAGGCCCCTTAATACAGACTCGCCCATCATGGCCCTGACTCTATCCCTGTCCCTGTTTCCCATAGCAGGATGCAGGGATTGCGATGGGGAGAACAGGCAGGGACCAAGGGAGAAGACTCAGACCCAAAAGCAGCACGGAAAGACAGGGCACATCCTAGCACTAAATTACACATCCTCTCTGCAAAAGGCTTTGCAGGAGGGTTCTTCAAGCAGGACTCCTGCCTGGAGATTTCCCTTCCCAGAGACAATAGGTTAAAAACAGCAATGAAGAGAGCAACAAGTCAAAAGCTTCAGTGAAACAATGGATATAATCATCCTGTTTGGCAACAGGCAAGAAAAAAAGGCTTTTTTACAAAGTCTGCTCTTTGCTGGTCTCTGCGCCGCTCTCCCTTCTGCTCCTCAACTCGGCACCTCCAGAACATGGGCATCTTAAGCCCAGGAAAACACCTGGAAGAGCCAAGGGAAAACCCAGCTTCCTCGTTCCCTGCCGAGCAATGTGGGAAGGGTCAGGAGTTGTGACAAGCCCAGGCTTCGCTCTGCAGTGACGCGCCAAGACGCAGGACACGCAGGAGAGTCATCAGTGACAGACATCAATCCCTCCAAACCTGTCTATTTATCTCTTATCTGTGAGTGCCTTTCATTCCCGTGCTGCTCAACGCTTCGCTATAGCAGCGTGTGTCCAGCTTCACAGCTCTGTGTCACGGAACAGGGACCTAAAAACTTAAAACAGTGATGGTGACAGTTAGCAATCTCCTCTTGTCCCCAAGGGAGGTACAGACAGGCAGTTGCAAAGAGCCTCCTGTCCTCCCAGCATCTCTCCTTCCCTGGCTACTCAGGCGAACGGCTTACGTGGAATATTTCTTTTGGAAATTGATCTTGCCAGTGCATCTCCTATGCTGGAATATCAAAAGCTCACTGCACCAATGTAATCCTAAGAAAGCAAAGTTAATACAAATGGAGAAGTGGGAGTTTTCCACTGAGAAAACATGGGCAACTGAATTAATTGGAAAAGGTGAGAAACAAATCTGACCCAAGAGGGGGCCTCCAGTGATGGAAACTAAGCAGAATAGAGTTCACCAGCACAGGAAAACAGAAGTTTTTAGCTCCTTTAGCAAATCCTTCATTAGCAAAAAGCAGCTGAATTCCCCTGCCCAGGAATCTCCGTGATGGCCTCCTGCTCCGGCTGCACGGAGCTCGAGCTCACCCAGGCACGGGCCGTCCGAAGGACAACTGAGAAACAGAAAAGCATCCGCTACATGTGGGCAGTCCCCAAGCCGAGGGCTCAGCCCCGGGCCTCCTCCTCCTCCTCCTCCGAGCTGACAGCGACCCGGGAAACTTCTCCGGCAGCAGCTGCTCCGCTCCAGCCACCAAATGCCTCCGAGCGCACGGCCGCCAAGGGGGATTTCACAACCCGCCGCTTCCCAGAAGGCCGGGTTAAGTGCCAGTTAGCAATCTGGGAAAGACCAAGACTCAGAATGAAGAGAAGGAGCTTAATCAAAACCTTTCCTCATCATCCAGTGCTTATTTCAGACCAAGCGAGCATGAGACCAGGGCTCCCCTGCTTCTTTTCATTCGCTTATCAGACTCCAGACCACTGAAACCTCTAGTCAGAGCTCTCGCTGCCACCTCCGTCACACACAGTGGCCACAAACAGAGTCCACGTCTCCATGTCCCATCTTACACAGCTGGGAAGTTTTGCCCTACTGACCAGAGGAGCTTCAGGGCTCTGTTCTCACCCCAGCAAACAGGCTCGGAGCTGCCTGCTGCACGTGTGCCTGCCATGACTGGGTACAAAAAACCCACAGAGAAATCAATTTCCATGGTAACTGGGTGGCATTTTCCTACTCGGACAGAGCCCCGTCTGTCTGCAAATTCTCGGGCGAGTGGGAAGCGCGTTTCTGATCTCACACAGCCCGTCCTGTTCGCTGATAACACATGGGCTGACACAGAGCAAGTTTGACACAAGTTATCATTTGCTCCATATGCTTTCCGACAGGAAAACGGGAAAGGGGAAGGGTTATATACACTAGTCTATCCTCTGACCCATGTATTCCCAACCTCATCAGAAAAGCACTATTATTACTATTGTCATCATTATCTTTCACTGTGATTTTCACAGGAAAATTCCCGTGAAAATCTCCAGTCTCTTGAAGCAAGAAAACTCCTCTCCATACTGCTCGTTCCTCAGCCCCAAAATGCCACTTACATAAACCAAGACAGAAAACACATTCTTGCAAAACTCTGATGCCGTGACTGAACAGTGGGCTGCAAGTGATTTATACATAAGGGCTCCTGCAAACACGACAAGCTCTTCAAACACCACTTACCCTACCCTAAAAAGCCTTCCTCTCTAGTATGCTTTTAGTCTCCAACTGGTGTCTTTCCTAGAAGCAAACTCCTGAAGCACAGGATAAATCACTTTGCATCCCAGAGAAGTTGGTCATAGCCACATGTACACCCTGCTAGAGGCTCCTGAGCCACAAACTGAGAGGCTTTGGGGGCTTCCTAGGGAACTTGCACCAACTTCCAGGGCAGGGAGTGGAGTTCAACGTGACACCCGGCAGCCTCAGCCACCAACCATTTCCCAGGGTGACTTCCTTCCAGCAGGACTTTGACCACGCAGGGATACACACCTGGTGCTTTGCTGCTTTTACACCACCACCGACCGAGAAAGTCACATATAAAATACTTAGTTGCTTTCATCTCAACGCTGCCTTCACTGAGCTGCACTGCATCAGAAAGAGCTTCTGCAAAGTCCCAAGTCAGGTGGAGCTTTCTTCAGTTCAATAGGAATAGAGAGATGTCACAAGGACAGTTTTCTTCACTAGAGAGGCTTTTATGTAAAATAAAATCTAACCACAACCCCAGCGTGCAGTTTAAGGATTATAAACAAGTCATTAATTTGTGCAGCAGGATTTTTCCATGCCTCAAGTCACAGAGCCCCGGTTTACACCCATGTCCCAGGCTGCCCGGCCGGCCCGGAAGCGGCTGCCGTCCCTCCAGGAGCACCTCCCAGTCACGTCAACACTGCTGCTGGGCACTGCAGGTCTTACAGTGAATGAAAGGAAGGAAAAGAAGCATTTGGAGTCACGTGGAAGTGACAAAACGCCAGGAAAATACACACGGCAACACCATGGTGACTGCCCAAGCACCGTCGGGGAGGAGGCTACGCACAGCGTGACTGAAGTCCCTGCCTCGCGGGCGTTTGGGAGAGCTCTTCCTCCTGGAAGCTCCCAAAAGCAGCGGGGAGAACAGGAGGATGTCTTCTCCTCGGCTTTCCACAGGAAGGAGGCACCTGCAACAGATCTCCGTGCATAGAAACCAAGGAGCAGGGAAGAAAGTGAGGTACAGAAAGCACAACCTGATCTTCCACCAGCCAACCACATCTGACTGGAAGATGCCTAGTGCTTGAATTGAGTGTGTTGAGAAATCTTCATGCTGCTCCCCCAACTTGATCTCCCCCAATTTGACCTCCCCCTTCACTCCCCCCATCTCAGACTGAAAACAGCTGAAAGAAAAACCAGAAAAGCAGAATTTGCATCTTCCTTTGGCATCACACCTTCCCAGATGCTACATTTGGGCAGAGACTGGTCACAGCCCGCAGGACAGGAGCAAGGGGTCGCCAAGGACCACCCGGCTCGTCGCCTTCCCCAGGACAAGCTCCAAACGCAGACGTGGTGACTCGTGGGGCTCCGGCCTTCGCCAGGAGCTGCTCCGGCCACGACGCCTTCCCCGTTCCCGAGGCAGAGCGGGAGGGCTGTGCAAAGGACATAAACCTCCTCCGAAGCAGCTCTGACCAAACCGGAGCAGCTCGCCTGGAAACTCCCTGCGCTTCCATCGCATTTTTTGTTTAAACAGCATCTATTCCCGAACGAGCGACTGGCAGAATTACCATTTGGCTCCGCAACGACAGCAAAGCCTAAACAAACACAAACAGCAAAGGAAACGTTTCCCAACCGCTGTCCAAACTCGTTTTGCAACAGCAAGGACACACTTTAAACGTTTATGCTTCAGTCCCGGCCTTCCGCGGGGCTCGGAAGGCGAGAGGAGCAGGGAGAGGTCAGCGGACAGGGATGTTTGTGACGCTCCCGTACCAAGGAGGACGCGCCGAGCGCGGCATCCTCGGGGCGCTCCCTTCACGGGGTGCCAGCAAGGGCAACGCGGGAGCCTTCGGCCTCGCCGAGGACACGAAGCGACGTGAGGGGACGGTCCCTGGAGCCGCTCGTCCTCGACGGCCGCACGCGGCGGGTACTCACATGAGGTCGGGGCGGTGGCGGTGCAGGATGGCGCAGAAGGCGAGGCCGTCGCGGAAGGACGTGGTCATGTTGGTGATGCTGACATCGCGGTAGCCCTCGCACTGCTGCTTGCACCACAGCTGCAGGTTGTGGATGGCGGCCATGGCGCCGGGCGGCCGGGCTCGCGCAGCCCCGGCGGCAGCGCAGGGAGCCGCGGCCGCGCCCGCCC
>JAVCKT010022580.1:0-11604 GCA_032273925.1 Rhynchotus rufescens
ATCCCAGAGACACTTCCATCTTCTTCTCAAAGAAATTTAATTCATTTCCATACACTTTGCTATGTCAGGGAAATGGGAACAAAGCCTCCCGAAGAGATGCCCCATTTCCGCGTGGTTATTAAGGGTCACGTTTTCCCACCTCTCCCCATGGCCAAGGAAGTGCCAGGGCAGCATCACGGAACTGGCCTCCCTTGTCCTTTGCCCCCCGACGTCCAGCGAAGGCAGAGCTTTAATTCTTAAAACTAAAATATTGCTACTATCTCCACAGAGAAATTCTATTCCCGTTTTTTATTAAGTAATCAATATAGCAATAGTATTTTTAACTATTCAGGCAAAACTAGCTCAAGAATTTTGCAGGCAATTTGCAATACGCAGCAACAAGTAGGGTTATGTCTGTGCACAGAGCTGTAGGGGTGGTCAGAGCAGCGCCGCGCTGCTGCTGCATTGCTGCCTCGCGGAGGACCAGGACAGGCCATTAACAGGACCCTCGTTACGGTAAAACATTGACAACACCTTTCTGCGTTCTCAGGCACACTGGCAGCACAGTCGTGCTGCAGTCTTCTCTAAATCCTCTTCACAAGGCACCAACTCCATGTTGCTTTTTCCACTTCCAAGATCACCACTGCTTAATCCTAGGAAGTTAAAGCACCTGGTGCCTGCTGCTGTCTCCTGCCTATCCCCCCGCAGAGCCTCCTCCGGACACCAGCACCGTGCCCTGTACTGCTCAGCTTACCTGCTGCATCCCACGCAGAGCACTAAGAGCCCTGCAGACCAGCAAACCAAGCCCAAATCCATGTCTCCCATGAGTTTCAGAACTGGTTTAGATCTGTGCCTAAAGCACCTCTTAATTTGTTCCAAATAAAGGTACCAGACCACCATAAATACTCGAAAGAACAATTCAGTGTTTCATTTTCCATGAATGCAAGCTGGAAAATGCAGGATTTATGATCTCTCAGATGGGAAGCACTTCAGGGAAGTCTGATAGTCTTGTAAAATGCAGCACATCGTTTGTCGCCTAACAAAGCCTACCCAACCGACACCAAAGCCTTGTGCCGGTGCTAAGTCTGAAGTACAGCTTGTGAGAAGAAATGGACGCAATAAAACGATCTGCCATATGCAACCCCCCCTAAATCTAACAAATATTTTCATTAACCCTCGAGCCATGTCTGACCCGCATGTGACCAGCTCCCATAACACTGTTTTTAACATCTCTGAGACCTTTGATATCCCTTTCACCTTGCAGCCCTGCCAGGAAGCAGCATCCTCCCAGGGAACAACTTTATCAAAGTTCTACCCGGGAAAGTTAAAACGCAGACTGACTCCCTGCACGCCCTGCTCCCTGTCCTGCTCCCAAGGATACCAGAGCCTCAGCAACACAGCAAAAAGGCTGCTACCATCTAAAAACTCTCATTAAAGTATTTCATCTCAGAAAAAGAAATAATCAAGTGAGAAACTATAAAACATAAAGTTTCTGTAGACTGTAGGATTTTTAAAAATGTCAAAGAGAAACCCAATAAATATATGCTAAGATGAAAGTGAAGGTAGCAAATGATTAAAGTGTGAGTCCAATGCTAGAAAATACTTCTCGTAAGTAAGTAGAGAAAATGCAATCATCCTGCCAATGAAAAGCAGTCAATTACAATAAATAGTGTATGAAGGCATCTCAAACATTTTCTATGCAACACACATATCAAAGCAGAACTGTTGAATTGTTATAATTTGCATGGGAGAACTACAAAAGGGACATAAAATATTCCTTTGAAATGCAAGTTATTTTTATTTTAGAATTAGCATGATCACTAGTGATGCCCTGCATGCAAATCATCTGGCAAAGCAATAATAAATTGCAATACCTACACTGCAGGCAGTAAAGTAACATAGGATAATCGACTGCTGTTCAGATATATTACCAAATACGCTGTCTATCCTCAGCACTCACGTTCATCCCAGCACCTAAGTGCAAAAATTGCACAGAAGCTAAATACTAAATTCTTCCTGATATCCTGTTCCCTATCCTTACTTTGTAACTGATATCTTTGGAATCTTAATTTATTACTGGCAGTTTTCTCAAATTGAGCTGCATAAACTGAAGGGGTGAGCTCAGGTGCCTCAGCTATCGCAATAAATAAATAAATAAATAGTTACTATGGTATTTTTTTGTGGCCCAGAAAGGCCAAGTTCTCATTTATTTATCTCCTTACAACCAGAGGCCCACAGCAAGTCACTTCAGGTCACAGCCTCAAATGGCACTTCAGCAGGTGCAGCTCCCCATTGCAAGTCGAGCTGAGCAGACCCCCGAGAACCACATCAGTCACCTCCTGCCCATCACATGCGGAACAGGAAGGTCGGTCCTCAGCTCTTACCATGAAACGGAGGAGACAGCCACGGACGTGCTTTACACCTGTATGTTTGTACAGACACATTTGGGAACGCTCTTCCTCTTCTAAGCCCAGACCCTGTAGAACCTGCTTAACACTTTTTAATGTCGACCAAGTCATTTATTTCCAATGCCATGCATTAGAAATTTTGGCCATTTGTCTTTGAATAATTACCCACAAATATTCCCAACAATCCACACAAATTGGGTCTTTCTAAAGCAGTGATTGCACTGCAATGAATGGGATGTATTGTTCATCTTTAGACTTAATGATTAGCTCACCCTATCAATATATCTTGTTCATAACAACAAAAACTATGGTGAAAAAAAGCAGATCCCTTCATTTTACAGATTTTTTAGTTTTGAATAAATGCTGTGAACGAAGCAATTCATCCTGTAGTTTGCTGTGCCAGTGCTATCATTTCTGTGGTCACATTCTCAATACCTGCTACTCTTGTGCAAAGTTCTTCAGCTGCGGGTCAACACAGAAACATTATGAAGCTAGGACAGAGGATATTCAGAAAAAAAAGTTAGAAAGATAATATTTATTTGATAGAGATTTACTGGTTTTTCTATAAAGTCCTATAGTCCAATAATATAGATATTTTATGAATTTACAATGCACGTACATGGAATACATATATAGGTTTCTTTAACTACTTTGGGGAACATTTTTCTGCCTGAAATTCCAATATTTTGCTCATTTGCTCCTTGCTTTTTCCCGTCTCCCACACTTTTCATGAGCACACTCTCCCCTCTGTCTGACATAAGACACTAACTCCATCAAATATAATCACTATGATACTTCTTATGACCAGAAAAACCTGCCTCTCTCCTGCCTTTGCTCCAATCTCTAATTCTCCTCCAGCGTCACTATTTGCAGTTCTGCAGAGAATCACTGGCTCTGCTCCTGACTAAAGATCTCAGGCAGGGTCACTGTTAAAGCCTGCAGGATTCCCGGCTTCAGAATAAACCTGGATTCAGAAGAACGTCGCTGCCATGGCCAGGGATTGGCACTGCCAAGAACACACCTAGACACAGACAAGGTTTCACTGGTCCAGTGCCACACATACACAGGGTGGCACTCATCAACCCCAGTCAGAAGTTGCTCAACTACAGATCTTGCTGAAAAAAAGGTAGACTGAGAAGACAAATGGTTGCTGAGGACCCTCTGGCCTCATTTATCATAGGTCTTCTCATTTAGATCTTGAGTATTTCCATCACTGGTCAGCATTTTCATCTAAGACTAGCATAATAACTAAGGATGAGAATAGTTCCCAACTTAGGCTCAGAAGAATGGCATGACCTGCCCTAGCCTGGTACCGCCAACATCCACCTTCGTGGCTTTTGTCCTGCAGCATCAGATGTACCTTTGGTCTAAAATTAAGGGTAGACTCGGGCTCGAGCATAAGGCTGACATGCTGCCCTATGGATAGGGTAGGATACTGTCTGGGCCGTGCACAGGCCAGGCCAGACTAGCTTGACAAAGCTGATGACTGCTTGCCCCATTTATGATATATGCTGAAAAACAGAACCAGCCTAAATTTTAGCTCAGGGATTCTTTGAAAAAAAGTGATGGATTAGAAACAGTATGGGACATTTCAAAGTAGTGTTGTGCTTTGGGTTTGGTTTTACCTGGAAGTTTAATGGGGCACAGACTGGTCTTGAAAGAAAAGCCGGATCTGACAGTGCAGATAACCCTAAGAAATTACTTGCTACAGTTAGGACTGATGCTGAAAGATGCCAGTGATATTTTATCCTATGACAGGTGTAAATGTTAGGGTTAAAACTGTGAGAGGTCTGGGATTAAGGCTACAACCTGAGCTCAGAACAGGCAAATATCAACCTAAAACTGTCAAGGCCCGTGTCTGTATTTCGGTTTGGGACTGCTGCGTGCAGGACGAGGGCTGTGGCTGCAAGAGAATTAAAGAGATATAGTCCAGGTTCAAAGCAGAGCAGACACCCCAATGGGAGCAGCAGGGTCCTGCAAATTTAGGACTAGTTCTGTAATAGGGCAATAGCCTACGGTTAAGATAAAACTAAGAGAAGTTTGAGGGAGAGGCTACAGCATGGCTAGGGTTAAGCACCAATGGAAACTACTTCCAAGAGGCAGCCAAACCGAATTTAGGTCTCCTACAGTCTCTTAATTTCAAATTATAAAAATATGTTGTTGAGCAATGGCAAAAATTGTCTAGAAAATTCATGAGTATTATTTTAGAAAAACATATGAAGGAAGAAAATAGGAGGCAAACAGAATCTTTATGACACATTCTTCCTGTATGGGAATCTGAGGGGAAAAAAACAAAACAACAACAACAACAAAACCCTAGAAATAGTTGAAAATCTGCTGATGGGAATATTTTTAAAAGCATTTATAAAACCCCTCTTCTAATCCTCAGGTGAAATTAAATTACATTTACCAATTGCAAGTGTGACTGATTCTGTGACCCTGTTTTGCAGTTTCTGAAGCAGTTAAGCACTGGTTTCCCTTCAAACAAACTCTGGTGTCCAAGGGAAAGCTCGTTTTAAAAAACTCAATGGAGGCATAAAAAGATCCTCCAAGTGTCTGTTGGAGCACCGTGCTGAGCAGACGCGAGACCCCATCCTCCCAGACGCAAACAAACCTCCTCGCTGCGGGGCTCACACCACACCTACTGGAGGAGGAACCACGTGTTCTGGACGGGGCTTTCCAAGACGTGGGAAATTCAAAACCAGCGTCCCAGGTGGGAGCTCGCACTCTGGGAGCGGATTCCTGTCCTGATTCACTTTACATGCATCTCCAGATCTCCGAGTGCTTCATTTCTGCAACAGCTAATTGTCCATTTTACTTTCCTCATGAGTTCATTAAGGAAAAAGAAAAAAACCCACTTCTTCCAGCACTACTTGTTTCGTTCTGTCACCAGGAGCAGAACCTTGGCCTATTTTGACCTGGTCTGTTTTCCATATGAGATCTCTACATCTTTCTTTGCGTGCACACAAAGCAATCACAAGTTTTATCAGCTCTGTCACTCTATCTCTCTTCCAAACTAGCAGTTGGCTGCAAAGTTTTTTTAGCGTATTGTATTTACTGTCCTCATTAAAAACCTAGGATAGTTTATAATAAAACCATATATTAGACAGTCATAAGATGATTATCATGAGTTTAACATTGCAACTATTTTACTTCCCAACTCCAAGCTTCATCTTTTTGTAGCATAATAATGTAAGAAAACATTAACCTAAAAACAGCTTTGGTCACCTAAGTGTAAGTAGTAATGGAAATAAGTCATTCATCATCACTGATATTTTGCCGTTTCATTTTTATTTTTCTACAACATTTAACCTATATCAAACCTTTCTGATCTACCTCAATTCCTGCATCTCTTCACAAAAAGTTTATTCCTAACAACTTTATCAGTACTGGAGTGTAAGTAATAGACTCATTTTTTTTGCCTTTCATAGATACTTCTTGTACTTTTGCATTCACCTCCTTGGACCATGTATTTTCCCTCTGCCATTACCAACGGCAGCCACGTCTACGACTCTGCCAAACGTCTCTGAACGATTCCATCAAATACCCGCAGAACTGGCTAATTCCTGTGCCTTTAGCCAGGCATAAACTAGAAGTTCTTCATAATAGGATTTAACAAAATGTGTTACTTGTATTCAGTGAAGCACAGGGCATAAGAGTTTTGGTCAACTGAAGGAAATCAGATGCAGCTGTTCCTGCAGGGTAAGCGCTCCCAGGCCAGTAATGCTTAGATCCCTTAAAAATAATCTCTCCATAAGCCACTGGGCTGCCCTATTATTGAGAATAATGTGCCTCATGGCTTTCTAATTGTTCTTCTAGTACCACCCTATCTTCAGCAGCACATTTTTTATTAATTGATTACAGTCAAATTTCTTCAATTTATCCCACATTCCTCAAAGTCTGCTAGTCTAAAAATAACCCTTTTGAGCTACTACCTTTCGTATAAACCCTCAGGTGGATTTCAAATATGATGATATGATTACTAGACCCTAGATATTCACCAGTTTCCATCATATTTATCATACTTGGTTCATTTCCTAGGAGTAAGGGCCTGATTCATTAAAAATTATATGCTCCATTTAAGCAGGTTTTCTGCATACTTTACTCAGGAAAAAATGCTGAATGCATTTTTTTCTCCCCACATGAAAGTATGTCTTTTTTGTGATTTATCAACCTTTTATCCCCTGCATATGAGCGCGTGCCTCTCAGCCACGTACCCCACTGGTACATAACTCCTGCAGAGGGTGACACCAGGTGATCACGAGCACCGCCAAGTCCCAGCTCAGAGTCTGCAGCCAGCTCAGGCAGGATAAATGCCACGTGCTTTCTGTTTCCCTGTTTCAGTGTTTAATTTCTGTGGGTTTTTATTTGAACGCAATGATTCACAACCCAAATTCCTTGGAAGGGTTAAATTCACACTAAGCTCCAGTTCAGGTTGTTTGGAAAGATTCCTCTCCAAGCATTTGTAGTCAGATGAAGAACTTTCTTTTCCTTTCTTTTTGCACAAGCCCAGGTTTTCACATTACTGTAATTTATCTGTCTTTATTACTTTGGAGATTTAAGCGATCATTTGCTGTTAGCCATGCCACAGTTTAGCACAAGAACTTTTAATAACATCTAGGATGAAATTCACTCCTGGGCCCCGAGCACAAACACGGATCTGCAGCCCACCTGAAGGCTTCACCGTGGAGTTTACACAGCCGGGCACCTTTGCATAACCTCTCTGTATTATGACAAATTTCATAGCTGAGGGAAGAAAAGTCTTCTCAACATTTACCTCGGGAAATTCTTCTCGTTATTTCCTAATGCACTAACTACAGTTGATAGCTGAAGTTGAAAGCTCCGATTCCACCTCCGTTCACAATCCTGGATAGCAGAGACTGCAGTTACCTCCTGCAACCTCCAGAAAAGTCAAATATGTTACCAGGAACTTGCTGTGGGATAAGTGAGATCAAGATAACAACCAGCTGCAACCCACCTAGCATTAACTACTGGGTCTGTAAATACGCTATTTACTTGTCCCATGTATGTCAGTCCAGTTGTCCAAAGGTATAACACATGCACATACAGTGATGTGTGCCAAACGTGACCCACGGCCTCTCTGCAGGGCTGCTGCAGAATCGCCCTTTCTTGACCCAAAAGAACAGCTTAAGCCAAGGCCATGCAAGTCCCCAGGTGTCACAGAACCACCACGTTAACTCGCAGGTCTTGGCAAACTATGCTGGTTTAAACCAACTGTGGGGATGCTGAAGTGTATGCAAACTTCTCCGCAGTCTCACCAGCCTCCCAGATTTCCTTTGAGCGTTAAGGGTGATATAGGAACTATTAAGAACATATTTTTACTTGCAAAGAGTCGCATGACTAGTAAAAAATGCTACAGCATTTTTAAAAATGATGTTTTCCTGTAAGCAGCATCAACTTGCTTAAACTGTTTGCTGCGAAGCCTTCATCTCAGAGAAAAACTAAACATAAGGACACAGAGAGGAGATATTTCTGCATCTATTTGAAGAAATCTCATCCATAAAGAAGCAAATTGCCATGGTAATTATCGCTATCTTACTTGTAATTGTAAGAATAACCGTACATGCTTTATACATATGGACCTCTCTCATCCCATTTGCTTTAATTCTCCCTAGAAAGAAATAATCTTTTATGCAGCAGAAGTATTAACTGTGTTCTGGCAACCAGGAAGCTGTGATCTATTTAGGTTCTCTGCCCCAAAACAAGCAGTTTGTGGACTCTAAATGTCCCTGATTGTGCTTCAACACACTGTAACTGAAAGCTAAAAAAGCTGAAGGTTTAGGAGCACTAAATTCAATGTTCATCTGGACACCTGAGAATTACCTGCACATTTATTAGGAAAGCACTGTCCAAAGGTGCATATGCTACCTGAATGGACAGCAGAGCTAGTTTACATTAGATTTCCTCTCAAAGTAATTCCTACAAAACAAGAAAGGATCTATATTATCAATAATTATTTAAAGATCAAGGAAATTGAGGGGTTTCTTTTTTAAACTGACACAGCCCCATGTAAAACTAAACATCAAATTTGCATTACGGAGCTATATACAAGGATTACTATTTAGTTCTGCTAGTAACTGCAGATAATCTGTTCTGAATGGCTCAAAACTGCAAGTGCCCGTATTCCTAGTTCTATTAGCCAGTGAACAGAAACAGGGAAATTCTTCTCAATGATAACCAACCACCTCCCCAGAACAAGCACCTTCCATCTGCTCGCTCACTCGTAGAGCGGGGCAGGCAGCAGCACAAAGGCACAAAGCACTCGTGGCTTCAGTGCAGCCCCACAACGCTGTGCCTGTATTTCCTGAGTGCTTGTTAAGCGTTTGCAGGCAAGAGCACAGTTGCCCGATATTCTTCCATAGCCTGCTCATTTTTGCATCTTCAAATTAAGCTACAGGCATCAGTCAATATTGGCCTGATTTGTGCTTGGGAGAACAAATTTTAACAGGGAGTTAAAAAGAAGTGTGCGAGCTACAACCACCTTTAAGGAACTGTTCAAGCCATAATAAAGGCTTAACACAAAAGGATGCAAGATCATAGAAAAATCAGCCCTTTTGCTTGTCTGATATACAGCTATACTTACTGCTTTTGTATGTTTTATATTAGTTACATCTTTGTGGGGGATGCTATTTGCAAGTATATGAGAGTTTAGGAAATACCAAGAAATATAACTCCAAATAAATAAATAAGAGTATCCAGGAAAGAGGTTACCCTAAGGAGTGAGCAGTTGGTTATCCCCAGTCAGGGGCGGCAGGAGAGGAGGTGGAGGATGCAGCGCACGGATCTTGCACGTGTGGCTCCTCCGCAGGGCTACAGCACAAGCACTTGCTAAGGAGGCTGGACTTGGAGCACAGAGACCAGCACTGCTGAGTCCTTAAAGGAGAGCTGACCAGTGAACAGTGCTGGCGGCAACCTAGAAACACTAGAAGAACTTGAGAGCTCAATCTGACAAAGCTTTCAGATTCCAAGATCTACAACAGAGAATAGGCATTTCCACCTTAGATTTGGTATATACTTAACAGACTCCAAAATTTCCTTTTGAATTCATTCATTAGTAGCTAAAGTTCCTGCTGAAACCAAAGAGAACCAGCCTACACATGGATTCAACACATACCTCTAAACGTAAACCAGAATAGTAAAATACTCTCATCGAAGGTAAGCCATAATTTTCACATAGCTAACCACATCCCAAACCACATTCCAGCTTAGTAGTTTTGGGAAAGATTTTATGACTCATGTCAGGACGAAGATTAGCTTTGAACTTAAAGTAATGTTTTTTTCTTAAATATGTTATCTTGTTAAACTAAGAAGAAAATGCTCTCAAGTTAAGTACACATCATATATGTACACATTTTTGTGTACATCTTTGACAACATATAAACCAGAAAATGTAGCTGTGTGCTAGTCTAGCTGAAGGCTACCTAGTGCTCACCTTTATTAACACAAGGCCCAAACTTCTCTCCCCTTAAGACAGGGCTTATCATCTTATCTTATAAGTCATCATTTTGTAATAAGAATCACCTATGGTTCTTCACTGAGATAAAGGAGGTTGGTAGGCAAATACCTTATTGCTTCAATAGATCAGAAAACTGAAAATACTGTACAGGATTGTCTACAAAATCATACATTCTAGTTGCATCTGTGCACAAAGTCTGTTTCTTGGCTTCACTGTCCAAAAATTAAAGTACATGAAAATATTTTCATAATTAATGTTTAATTATTTTTGACTTATAGATGTTTATAGCAATTGGCCCTAAGAAACCTGGAATTAAAAAAAAAAAGATGTCTCATTACATAGGTTTTTCTCATTCTGCATGTAACTGCAGCTGTTACTGTAATGTTGTCTATAAGTAATGAGATTTATTTCATTTCTAGCCTCAAAAAAAAAAAAAGAAAACAGTTTGCTATAATGAATATATATTCTATTTATTGGGTTTGAAAAAAAAAGGGACTACACGAATGTCCCTCTAGCAAAAGTGTGGTTCTGAGCTGCACAAGAGCTGCCTTGGAATGAAACCCCCTTTCACCGTGCTCCAGCCGCACGATACTCTCCAAAGGGAGCATCCTTTCAGATACATTTGAATGAACGGTCTTGATGATGGTGCAAAACTAACTGAGGACACGGGTGACAGCAACACTGCCCATGCTTCACTCCAGCAGAGCCTGGAGGCAAAAACCTGCGGCTTCACCGCAGTCGCCCTCCGAGAGCTCTCCCAGGCAAGCTGATACTTCATCTCCTAAGGTTGTAGACACATTTTTGGTATCATCCTGGTCTACCTCCATCACACGCCAAGTGCTGCAGGACTCTCTCCTGCCAGCTGCAGGGAAGCCTTGTGCTAATGCCCGTGCTACCGAGGCTCTGGACTTCTCATGGTGATGGGAAGCAGGGCATGGAGCCGACCTCACAGCTGCCTTGACACCCAGATCACTGATGAAGCACCACGGTGTCAGTGCAGGGAACACAAGGGCACAGAAAAGGCTGCCCTGCGCGCTCATCCTGCCTCTTATCGCTGGCACGTGTATGTATACAAGGAAAACAGAAACACACACTAAAAGTTTGCTCTCCGTTATTTGGCTTAGAATTTGTTTAAAAACCAAGTGAACAACACTTATTCCATTAATAAATACAATTAAACTTCAAGCTAGAATGCTAATAATCTCATTCATGTAGAAGTCCTGTCATTAACATCTGATCACTCCTCGGGCTTTTGTCTTAAACTGTTATTTGCCTCCAAAAACAGCAATAGGACTCTCAGTTCATGAGAACTTGTGCTCAGTGCCTCAACAGCAGGCACCCCAGCACTTTATCATGCATGCCCTTAATACCTTCACATATCACAGTCATTTTGAAAGCTTCAGAACATATCTTCTAATGGTATCACTCTATACAGAAACAGGCAAATCAGAATGGCACAGAAGATTCTTATTTGCATTATATCATTGAATTATAAGTGTTTAGCTAGTTACTGCCAAGGTAGGACAATAAAATAAAGGAATGCTACATTCTTTTAACTTTCTGACCCCAAAGCAAGACTTCCTGCCATTACTAACGGGCAAAATGCTTCTCATACACATGCAACAACACTGGGTAAATCCAAAGGCATCCGTTTTTCTCCTATAAATGCTCCAAGAATCCTGGGTTTGAATGTTTTGGGATCCTCTGGCCATATTTCATATATTGTTTTTAAAGCTTTCT
>JAVCKT010022580.1:32343-45134 GCA_032273925.1 Rhynchotus rufescens
CGCGCCCGCCCGCCGCGGCTCCTCCAGCGCAGCGCAGCGCCGCACCGCTCCGGCTTTCTCTTTGCAGCTTGGACCCTCTCTTGCACTGCCGCCCGTGGAAAATAAAGTCCCGTAAAAGACCTCATTTTCCGTGACAGTCGGAAGGCAGACTGCTATGGGCAGGCTGCGTGATGCATGTGCTCACAGCGCTTTTTCCCCTACTAAAATAAAAAGAACCAAAACCGCAAAAGCAAAAAAAGAAAAAGGAACTGTAACTGCTTTCGATAGCTGAGAGTACCCGATGAACGCAGTGGAGGCCTGAAAAAATACTCTGCTGGACATTTCCATTGTACACGCCTTTTCTTACAGAGTAACCTGCACCAAAAGCAGTGCAGCGTTACCAGAGGCAGCCTGGGTTTCAGGCACAGGATCCTGCGCAGAAGCGCGTGGGTCGGCGGGGTTCTTGGGGGACTGCGGTGGTCCCGTCGCACCCCGCTCCCGCAGCCCGGATAAGCCCCCGTGCCCAGGCTGGGGTTCCCCGCGCGCTGCCTCGTCGCGCGGCTGGCGAGGGGCAAGCGCGGCGGCCGCCCCAGGGACACGGCTGAGCGAGAAGCGCCCGTGTTGCCGCTCATGGCGCTGCGCGTGGGCACCGTCCCGCGGGGCTGCAGCTCCTGCGTGAGGCTGCCCGGCCGCACTGCAGCCTCCACGGCGCCTGCAGCCTCCGCGGCGCCTGCAGCCTCCACGCGGCCTCCGCGGCGCCTGCAGCCTCCGCGCGGCCTCCGCGGCGCCTGCAGCGCCCGCCCTCCCCGCGGGGAGACCCGCGGCCGAGACCCTCGCAGCGAGCGCCAAGCAATGCGCCTCATTATCATATCCTTAGAATAGATGTAATATAAATTTCATTACTCACTTAAAAGTTCTAAAGTTAACAGCATAAACTTGAAGTTGAGTAATTAAGTAATCCTTATATAGACACTTATTAAAGTATTTATACATATTATCTTAAATCTACATCTATCATTTTGCCAATTAAAATTAGGACTTTAATTGCAATTAAGTAATTTAATTGCCAATTGAACAGCAAAATTGCTAAGTGACTAATTTTAATGCCTATTTTAATTACCAATCATGACTGGGGAGGGAGCTAATCAAGCAGTATCAGAGTAATGATGTGAAAAAAAATGGAGAACAAACATTCAAGACTACATGCTTTTAAAAAAGAACTCCAAATTAAATAAATGCAAACACAATTTTATACATGTGGTGAAATGCTGTATTTTGGTATCTAAATACATGAGCACAACACATTTAATTAAAAAGAACTGTCAATCTCCCACTGATGTATTAAATACGAAGTGTCCTTTGTACTTTATTTATGTATTAGTCTCCCTTTAAAAGTAAGCCCCAAACTGGGTATGAATGCGAGACCGGAGCAAGTGAATGAGTAGCTTGACAGGCTGGGCTGCCACGGAGCTGCGATACTCCGGGATATATATACACACTTAGTGAATGTAAGCGGTATAATCACCCTCGGCAGCACATTGCACGCAGGAAGGCTGCAGTGCTAATGAGCCAGGAGCGTCTGTTCCGTGTGGAGCCCCGGACACGGGAGCTGGGATTGCTGCCGGCGCAGCAGCCACGTCCCCGGAGAAGGAGGCTCCGAGCAGCCCCCAGCTCTGATCAGCTCTGGCTGCACGGGGAGAGCAGGAAAAGAGGAGGCTGCTCTTGGGCTTGCACTGAGGCGGGTCGGGCTGGGCCTCACACCGCCCCCTGACCCGGTTCTGGCCCCTGACCCAGCCCCGACCCGGCTCCTGACCTGGCTCCTGACTCGGCTCCTGACCCGGCTCCTGACCTGGCCAGTGCACGGCAAATGGTGGCACTGCTGTAGGTCTGTGCAGCCCCTCATGCATCGCTGTGCATTGCTGTGCATTGCCATGCATTGCTGTGCATTGCTGTGCATTGCCATGCATTGCTGTGCATCACTGTGCATCGCTGTACATTGGTGTACAGCACTGTGCCATGGGTAATTCAGGGTGGAAATTCCTCTCCTCACGTTTGAAAAACCTCTGGTGCAGCCTAGGCTGCCGGAGCGCTGGCTCCAGGAAGGCGGGAGCGTCCGGGCGCCTCTCCCACCAGGACACGGGGAGCGTCGTGCTGGCAGGCCACTGACACGAGCGCTCCCGGAGAGCAGAACTGCACGTTTTCCATCCTGGATATGGGATATCAGCTGGCAAACACATGGAAATCTGACTTAACTAACTTCTCCAAGTGAAGTACTGTGTGTTTTTGGGCGCATCTCTGAGCCAGTTGGTGATCCTTCCTCCTCACAGAGACCTCGGATATATCCCATGGAAGAGGCTGTGTGCCTGCTGGAAAGCAAGGGCTCCCCAGTGCTGGTGGAAGGGACAATGGGAGCTCTGTCCCAATAACCTGCTTGTGTGCTTTCCCTTTGGCACAGCCCTGCCCAGTGCTTTCTTTCCATTTTTTTCCCCATTGTTTCTCCCTTTTCCCCCCCTTTTTCTTTCCTTCCCCTCCCCATTCTTCTCCCCACCCTTTCTTTTTCCTTTCTTTTTTCCTTTTCTTTCCCAGGTGTTTTCCTGTGGCTCAGCCTCCAGAGCACAGCGCGAGGTTGCCAGGGTTTTGCATGGAGAGCCCCACGGGGCTCCAGGGCCCGAGCACGTGCGACCCAAGGCAGGAGGAGCTCCGAGTGACCGAGTCGGCAGTCAGGCTGCCTCTGTCTCCCCCACTAAAACTGCTTGTCAGAGTCTTCCCGAACAGCTTCCCGTGGAATGGACACGCTGCCAAATTCATGGGATTTTGGACTCATGAATTTATGGCCACAGTGAGTGTGCCCAGTCTTGCAAAAATACTTCCATGGGAGAACGTGATGCTTTTAAAATAGTGCCCGCTGGTTCTGTGCTAGCAAAGGGCAGTTACTAACAGCGCGGGGTACGGCGGGGGGTGAGAGTCAGGGTGCAGGCTATGGTGCAAGGAGCAGGTTATGGTGCGGGTTACGCTGCGGGTTCTTCGCCTGCCCTGGTGCTGGTCGTTAGGCGCTTTGACTGGCGCTTCTGCACAAGGGGCCTGTGAACTGGGGCAGGAGCGCTGCCCCCTCACACCTCGCAGGCAGAACCGGGCATTTTCACCCACTTTGAGAAGCGTTTTGGTGAAGACGAGCGGAATGGGAGCAGCGGGATCGGAGCGGGCCAGCCCCGCCGGGCGCTGCGTCGCTGCAGCTCTGCTCTCCTGCGCGGGCATCGCTCGCCTGCCTCCACGGCGTAAACTGAGACCGTGCCCAACATTTAGCAAGTATTAGGATAGAAATTACCAGGAAGATCCTCTGGGGGCTTCTGATAACCTTCTGCATGGCAACGAAGGTGACGGACTGCGGCGCGCTTCCGAAACAGCGCTAGGAAAAACTTGGCTAGGTGTGAACTTGGGAGAAACTCCTCTTCGTGGCTGTGACAGCAACTATCGTTAGAGGTTAATGGCAGGGAAAATAAACCCATTAATGCAGGGTGTTAATTGAAAACAGGACTTGTGCAGAGAATGGAATTCGTAATTATGAAAATAGTTATTAAAGTATCATTTTGCTTTGTTAAACACCTGACTTGAATACAGAACATGAAGGCGTTGCGTGTAAAGAAGCTAATTTCCAGCATTGAGAAAAGGAGAGCTCCTGAAAACAACTTCCCAGTTATTAAGGCTTTATTTATTGGTGTATTAATGTATGATTTCAGTGTTAAACAAGTGCTTTGGAATATCAGTTGAAATTTATTTTCATTAACACATTTATACGCAGATTTTGTTCCTTTTCCAGGCTTTTAGCTGTGCGTGCAGTTCTGCTTTTGGCATGTCTGTGGCGTTGGATCGCAGCTCCAGCTCTGGCCGTAGGAAGGCCCTGGGTGGCTTTTCTGTGACGTTTCCTTTTGGCCTTTGCAGGCCGGGGCTGGCTGCCGGCGGCTGCCGCCCGGCCCGCGCTTCCGCAGCGCCGCAGCGAGGTGCAGCGCTGAGCCGAGCTCGTGCTCACCCTATGCAATCAATAAAGAGTTAGGGGAAACCAGGCAAGTAATAATGCACAGCAAATGATAAAATGTCTGCAATGTTTGAAACGCAGTAAGTAATAAACACTGATTCGAGAAAACAGTAGAGGTATTTGCACCACAGTTTAACTTGCACACAGAATTAAGGAAAACCTGTTTTTTCAGTTTTAGCTAAATGGGATCTGGTTCTTCAATAAATATATTAAAAAAATAGATTAAAGCTGAGGTAAAAATTGAATCCCATTGATAGCAGGAGTGCAAAAAAAATATTATTTTTGGATCAGAGAACTTTAATAATAACAAATACTATAAAGAGAGGAATCAAAATTGTATACTCAGCAGGCTATTCAATACCATAACCAACAAAATCAGCCCGTATTGATGTGATAAGCAGGAAGAAATATATTAGTTTCCAGATCACAACATTTCACTACAAGATATTGAAAAAACAAGTCAATGTTTGTATCAGTGATATTCCTATTAAATTAGTCCATCTCTTTCAGCAGGAACCTCTACAGGCCTGGCCCCACAGTGATAATGCAATGTGGGTCTCGCAGGGCTCCGGGAGCAGCTCCGGCGCCGGGGCCGAGCTCGTCCCGTCAGCTCCCACTCGCGGCAGGAGCGGCCGCCACTCGGGGACACGCTGCCTGTTCCTCAAGAGAGCCTGAATCCCGTGGGAAACGGGGAGCAAATGCCCTCCTGGGGAAAGAGGCACCGTGCAAACCTGGGTTGCATTGCCCACCGTCAGCAGGGTGTCTCCTGCGGTGCAGGAGCTGCACTGCTCTACTGCTGAACAGAATCTCCGGGCGGTAAGCAGGGCTGGAGTGGGTGAGCAGCAGGAAGGAAGGGGCCGTTTTGTGATCCAGAGTCTCTGGGCTGTCAGCCCCGGTCCTGTGTCTGTGGCATCTGGGCTAACTTGGGCTTGAAGAGACGAGAATCAGCTCCAGGCTTTCGTGGGAATGTGACATTGTTCCAGTCAGGTTTCTAAAGAAGTCATATAATCCTCTCTTTTTTACCCAAAGGAGTGCGTTTGTCAGAAAGTGCTCTCCCTAACAATAGCTCGGTGTGAAGAATCGCTTAGCGCGCACTGTAATTGTCTTGTGTGCCTAATTATTGTCGGGCCCTGCGTCAGGGCACTTGACACTGCTGCTCGCCGCACACGGGACCGGCACTTACGAAAATGTAGAGACCAGTGAAACCCACTGGTAAGTGTGACCAGTAACGTGTCTGTTAAAGCAGCAAATCCGCAGCTGGGATTGCCGGTGCCCTCCGGCGCGGGTAGCAACTGGGAGTTGTACTCGGTGGGAATCCGAGCAGGAATTAGCCGCCTGTGCTGGCATATGGAAAACAAACAAACAAAACAGGACTCTTCACCCTACCTTTCATGATCCTCATTGTCACGGTTAATGCCATGGAGATGGATGCAGCGGCAGGGAGGAGGGGATGGTTCTCAGGGCTAATGTATGCAGGCTGCAGCAAAGAGCAGGAGGGAGTATTTGTGTGAAGATGAGGAGGAGGAAAAATGGAGGAAAAAAAAGAAATCCGTCCACGGAGGGCAAGGTGGAGTGTGCAGGTCTGTGTGCTCTCGTTATCACAACGCCCATCAGCTGGTACGGCTTTCATTTGATGAAGGGATCAGAGGAATACTTGGAAAAAAACTTCAGTTTGAGGCCTCAGCTAAGTGTTGATATTAATAGCATGTTTAATTATGAGTGAAATCCAATCAGGTAAGCCTGGGAAGGTAAAATGAAGGGGAAAATTTGCCATAAGAGTTTCTGATTAATAAGTAAAATACAATTAACTGTTCTCAATAAATGGATTAAAAAAAAAGCCCCGCTGCTGTTAAACATGATCAGCAGCCTTTTGGCAGAGCTGCCCGGACGGGGCTCTGCACCACGGCCGCGCAGGGCTGCCCTGGAGCTGCTTCCTGCCCCGTGCGCAGCGCAGCGCAGGCAGCAGCAGCTCGTGCGTTCCTGACCCGCCTGCGCATCCACTGCCTGCAGTTCTATGGTTTGAGGGGGAAAGTGCTGAGCCTATGTAAGCAAGGCACTAAGGGCAAGCTTTCATACTCTGTGCAGAGCTGGGTTGTTGTTGTTTGTGGATTTTGTGCTTAACAGTTGAATTTCCCTTTCGTGCTATGCAGGAGGCAGAGCAGCCTGACTTGCATTGATTCTTGCACTAAACACCTTAGGTTAAAGTGTCCAGCCCCACAAGGTCTCCCACCATTTTACAGGTAAGTGCTGTGTGCCTAAGTCCTCTCTAAACCCCTCTGTTTAATCAGCGCTTGAATCTCAAGGATGAAGGGTGAGATGATAATAGCTCAGGATCTTGCTTTTCTCAAGCCTTACATGTTGTCGCTGCTGCAATTTCAGTTCCCGAGTCAAAAACACTTCTTGCTTCTTGAGCGCGTATAAAGCCCGAATTGACATACTTGTTGCTGCTGCTTTCTGCTTCTGAGTGATCTCTTCCCTCACGCTCGTGGCCCCGAGGAGAGAGCAGGATTAGCCTCAAGGTCCGCTGGAGGAGTCAGCGCGACACGAACGGGTTTGTCTTCCACAGGCCGAGCCCGGGGCTCCCTGCCCAACATCCCTTACTCCTTAGGAGTTCGGTGTGACCTGTGCCGTAGCAGTAAACTCGAGTCCCGAGGGTCTGCAGCATCCCCGTCCCTGGCATGCACTCCCAGTGAGACTTCCCCTTTCCTCTTTCTTTTTTAATATGAGATTCTTGCTGTCCTTTGGTGCATGCTGCTTTTTCTCAGCATATTTTTACCTTGTTCCCTATAACGCTGTGGCCGGCAGCAGCATCCCGCCAGGGTGGGGATGATGTCTCCCAGGGGCTGCTCTAAGGCAGCGTGTCTGGTAATCCACTGCACTGGCAGAGACGAGTAAAGCAGCATTCTGATATTTTTGATACGGCTAAACAATACTGAAATGAGATAAAATTTAGTCTTTTTTCCTTCTCAGCCCAAGAGTAGCCTGGTACTAAAACATAAAACCTGCAGGATCCTGCTTGAGCTACAAGTAGTAGCTCTTATTCTGCTCTTCTGTGTCAGTGAGTCTTGGTAAAGATGACCACGTTTCTACATGGGTCAAAAATACCAAAAAAATAAGAATGATTTACGTGAGAAGACTGATGATTTCTGAAAGGAAGATATACTGAGTATATCAGTCCTGATTGGCAGAGAAGGCAAAAGGAATAGTGATTTAAATATATATATGTGTGTATATATATATATATGTATATATTTTTGTGTGTATATAATATATGCATTTATAAAATATAAAGGAATTCTGTGTTAATTACGAACAATCAAAATGGCAAGTTTCTCAAATGAGATTTGGCCTAGAAGGAGAACTGTGGCTGCCTCGTGGCTAATGGTACCACCCAACACCCTGGATGGTATTAATGACCACTGGGACGTTCATCTCCATAGGGCAACGCACTGTTTCACGTGCTGAACGCCCCATACACTGTAACTGTTAGACCACCAAAGCTAGCAGTGCTTTTGCATGACTTCCCAGGAAATTGGAGCGTTATTTTGGCAATACGGTTGGAGGTCTGTGAGATGCAAGCTTTAATTGCTCAGCTTTTGTGAGGTGGGCTGCTTGTAGGTTGATCACACACTTAAAACTCCGTTCAGAAACCTAATCTACCTCTGAAAAAATGCATGTTTGCCGAGAGAGTAGTGGGTGCAGGGAGGAGGCAGCGGAGGCGCCGCGGCAGCGGGTGTCCCCTGGGACCAGGAGCCGATGCTGGAGCATCCCGGAGCATCTCCCGCAGTGCCTGCGGCTCAGCGGGTGCTCCCCAGAGGTCAGCCCTCAGAAATAAGGGCGAGTGGGATGGAGGTGGAATTCGGGTTGGCAGCTGGAAAATTCATGTTTATGACAGAAGTTCTGTGATTCTTGAATTACACTCGAGGCAACCTGTCCCATCTAGCAGAAGAAAGGAGACCAAATAGGCTGTAAGAAAGAAAAGCCTTAATCGGTTTAACTTATTTTGTCTTGCAGAAATTGAAGCTTTTAGCTGTATTAGAAGCCGGCATTATACAGAGAAGAAATTGTTAGCTCTCGTAATCCACAGCGATGAGCAATCATTATGAAGTGTAGACAAGTAGGTGTTAATTCGAGCTTACATCCCCAGGTCCCTTCGGCTCTATAGGGTTGTGCTGGAGGCTTAAAGGGCTACAAGCCTCCTCCTAGAATAGCTTGGAATTATTTGTTTCAAAAAAATGCCTCTTTTGTCTGAAAAAACATTTATGTTTTGGATTCCAGATGTAATCTGAAGAGCGCGAGGAACAGAGAAGCAAGAGATTCCCTTCGGGAATATGGAGCGTTGGAAACTGAAATTCTCTGTCGGGAACGGAAGTAAAAATAATACTTGATTTAAGAGATATCCTTTTTTACTGTTACAGTGATGAGCGGGAGCCTTCCCCTCTTATTGTGTAATTTCAGGCAATCAGAAAAGATCCTAATTAATAGTTGCAGTGATATTGTGGCGCAGGTTGGGCTAATGAGCACGTACTGTGTCGCTTACCACTGGTAGTGAGGTTTCAGTTGGGATACATATTGCCAAACTTTTCCAGGAACTACAAAGAAAATCTATCGCAACGGAGCTCATATTTCTTCCATAAATATACAGCATCTAGCAAGCAAACTGAAAAATGACATTTGTCTTTCTTATGTGGTGTATTTCTGCAAGCTGAGGACAGAGTGAGAGCTGCACTCTTGGAATAAGGTTCTTTTTCTGAAGTCCACACTTTTAAAAATAAAATTAAAAAATACTGCATTTTTCTTTACAGAGTTAGGATTAAACAGTTTACAGAGGATTTTAATCAGGTGTTCTCTGATCAAATATGAAGCGTCCTGTTAAATGTTCTGTCCTAATGAGACCAGCTGTACTGGTTTCCAGATCAGCCTGGTTTGGCTTCACAGGCGGGGTTTTAAATTAAAGGCCTATATAAAATGGAGGGGGGGGGTTGTAGGGGGCAGTAGTATTTAGCTGCTTAGAAGCTTGAGTGTTACAGTCTGTGTAGATCTCTACAGCTATGTATTGCTATGGAGTTTTATGACAAAGCTTTTATTTAAATCAAAGCTGGTAATGTTAACTTCGCTTATTGAGCTGAAGAGTTACAGTTCCTTTTATTAAGTTGTTGAAACTTGAACCTGCTTTCTGAGGGCTAAATTTGGCTGGGAGAACCATTGTAATATCATGTAATTAATCTCCTAGTCAAATAATTTCTCCAGGGCCATAATTTACTTATCTGTCTGCAACCCTAATGAATCTTCTGGTTTAGTGCTTTAGTCCCATTTTCTGCCTTTTTATCTCTGTTTTGTTTGTTTGTTTGGGTTTTTTTTGACCATGATTTTCATAATCCTTTAATATGGGCCAATTGTTAACATTGCATTTTTGGGGTCTCCTTATTCTATTCTTAACATCAATTTTAAAAAACAACTAGTGTGAACTAATGGAAGACTTTTTGCTTTATTCCTCCATTCAGGAGGAATGTCAGGCGAGTCACCAGGACAAACAAACTAGTGAATTCAGTGAAGATCAAAGATGTAAGAACATAGAAGAAAGTGATTTCTCTTTGGAGGCTTTAAGATGGTAACTTCTCCTAGATCCCAATGTAAAATATATGCAAAATGTTTTACTAGTTGTTCTGATCACTATTCTGTGATGAACGGTACTAGATAAATACCATGCAATAAAAGTGAGCTAGTTTGGGGGTTGTAAAACTTTTCAGATTGCTTACAAAGCTGCCCCCCCCCCCTTTTTTTTTTTGCTAATGCACTTAATACTTTTACTTGCTTTAGCAAGTCTCCCAAGTAAGCAATGAGTATTTTATTGATTGTCCTTATTATTTACAGTCCCTAATATTTAATGTTTCTGCTTTCTCACAGGTTTGGGGGGTTTTGTTGTTGTTGCTGTTGTTCCTTTTTTAGGAAGGAGAGGAATGTTGAGAAAAGCACAAATAATGTACGATGTTTGTGAATATTCTGTACTGACTCAATTGGGTACCTGAAAATGAACAGACTATAGGATCATATAATAGAAGAAAAGTAACCTTAGCTTTTTATTTATGAATCTCTGCCATTGTCACAGGCTCTAGCCGTTGGTCAAGACTTGTAGGACACTGTACGCTTACTGTTTGGTGTCAAAGAAAGAAGAAAGATGGCACATGTTGTGAATGATGATCTTGTTCAGGCCTGGCGGTTTTACACTTGCATAAGGCACTAAATTCATATGGTTGTACTGGATCAGTGAATTAGACACTCTTCATATATTTGTTCATGCTGTTGTATTTTAGCTTTATATTTCATTGCATTAGTGTATTCATTTTAAGAGGGAATTTTGAATGTAAATGTTTAATCCTGGGAGCAAGTGCAATCTTAGAGTACTGCAGCAGAAGTTAATCGTTCCTAGGAAGATGCAATTGTTCCTACCGAGCTTATACGCTAGGTAACTTTGAAGCCGAACTCTTTTCAGACTGGATTATAGAAATCCATCAGCAAACCTTGGAGAAAGATTGCCTTGGAAAATATACAGTGAATTTAAGAGTGTAGCTGAAGAGAATTGATGAAAAGTGCAAAAATTGGATTAGGTTAAATGAAAACCACTTTCTCAGGGACAATTAAGGCCTCCCTTAACCAAGTACATTTGTGAGGTGCCAGGAATGAGTTAATCCTAACAAGGAATGTAGGGAAAGGCCGGATAATAGAGTGACATTGTCTTTCCCTGATGTCAGTGCAGAAACCCAAACACAAAGAGGTGAATGTAGTCCTCTGAGAGCGCTGTTGAGAGAGCTCAATGTTGAGTTTGTGCTGTGGCATCCAGCAGAATTCAAAGCTGTTCCCCACTCTGTGACAGGGAATTTCCTGGAACCAGGGGCTGCTTCCAGGCATCTGCACAAGGCCGGCGCTGTCGGGGATCGGGAAGGCTCACGAGATCCGCAAGCGGCATCGCTGCGAATTTCAGTGCCGCGACGGCAGCAGCAGTGTTACATTCCTGCTTTCTTCTGTTTTAAAAACACTCATTATTGCTAAGTTTGAGTTTACGACCAAGTGGATTTACAGCCATATATGGGTGACTTTGTATTACTCTATAGGCTAACGTAAGGCATCTTCCTTGCTCCCGTGAGACCCACATTCTGGCCTGAATGATTCCATTTATTCTGTGTTGGGTAAGTCTGGTCTAGAGGGTCCTTAGATCTAGTTGCAATGGAAATACTTTTCCATTTCAACATCAGCTGCCCGCAGCCGCTGGTGCTGTTAACACACAAATGGAAATTAAATCCTTGCTGATGCTCTACGGATCTGGAGCGGCTCTTCCAGCAGTTTGAATGCCCTCTTGCCTTGATCCAGCTCCCAGATAGGAACTCTCACAGCTGCCTTGACTGTGCATCGAAGCTGCAAAATCCATAAAAAAACATAGTAATAGCTGTATTATCCATTTTCTACTATGCTCATGTCTATGGAAGGATAAATTAAAGGAGATTAATATGAAGGAAATATGAAGGAAAGATTTTAAATAGCTTTTTTTTTTTTGTGGCCTTGTTTGTATTGACATGCTCTGCACCCCGGACTCAGTTGTGTTGCTAGCAATTGTTATTCTGTGCTTTGCCTTAGTAGAGAAATCGGAGAGTTTGCATGTTGTGTTAATTACAGAAATCAAGTTCAGTGACTTCCAGAAGGTTCCTGTGTAAGATGTGCTGTATCGAGGACAGTCGAATTACTATATGCTGTCCCCTGATGGGGTGCAAAAATGAGAGCCCCCAAGGTTACCAGCTTCAGGATCCATCATTGTCGGGGGCAGTGACAGATCTGGATGTCTGCTTACGTTATTATAATAGTGGAAGTGCAATGCAATATAGTATTAGATACGTACATTGTGGAGAGAAGAGTACCTGGTGGGAAAAGGCTCTGGTGGGAGACGGCACCGGCAGTCCCCACTGGAGCTGCTGGTCCTGCTGGGGCTCTTGATCCGAACGGGTTGGATCCCCTTCCTTGGGCACTGAGAGACCTAAGCCAAGCGTGTGCAGGCTTCGGCAGGAGGGGGATCCTCCCGGGGCTGCACGGCAGGTCATGGCGTGGCCAGCGCTTCCCGGGGAGGCGCGCTGGGGACGCCCGCGGCTCCGCAGCGTGTGCGGAGCACGTGGGTGTGTTCACGTGAGGAACACGGTGGTTAAACCCTTTCCAAACGGAGAAGCGGAGCGCTGTGGTGGTGCATCCTGATCCACGCTCCACGCAGCCCCCAGCTGCCGCACGGGGCTGGGGGCTCCTCACAGCGCCGGAGAGGCCACCGCCAGCCGGACAGGTAAAGCGGGACGGATTTCCTTGGGAAACGCCAGCAGGATGAGATGGGATAGTAACCGGGGTGAGCCCTGAAATCGGCGCCTGAGCAATGTCGTAGTGAATATCAGAGTAGAATCACGGAATCCTGAAGGCTGGAAGGAACCTTTGGAGACCATCTAGGCCAACCCCTGCACATGCAGGGTCACCCAGAGCACGGGGCACAGGCTGCGCCCAAGCTGGTCTGGAAGATCTCCAGAGAAGGAGACCCCCAGCCTCCTTGGGCAGCCTGTTACGGGCTCTGTTGCCCTCACTGTCGATTTTTTCCTTAAGTTCCCGTGGAACTTTTGGTGCTTCAGTTCGTGTCCGTTTCCCGTAGTTTCCTCTTCCCCCACTTCCCCTAGCACTCCTCGTACACGGCTTTGCGTGTGCCCTGCTTTAGGCCTTCCGCTTTGCGGGAAGTACAGAGGCGGAGGTGTTGGTT
>JAVCKT010022581.1:0-13464 GCA_032273925.1 Rhynchotus rufescens
TGGCAGCCTGTCAAAGGAGTTGCATTGAGCATCTGTAGTATCTGTTTAATATTTGTACAAATTTAATATTTGTACAAAATATGTACAAATATTTGTACAAAATATGTACAAATTTAATATTTGTACATATTTTTCAAAATAGTTGTTTGTCTGTGAATGCCAGGAGTAAAGGCAAAGGATTACCTATATCCATTGCTAGTGAGTAATCAAACCTTCTGTTTCAGGTTTTATCACTTAGACACAAAACACCATTTACTACTTTGTGCATATATTTTTTTTCCTGGCTTCTGAGTTGTAATTAAAAGAACTAGTACTGATGTAAACATTTTATCAACAAAAGCTCGGATTTAACTTAGATCTCTTTCAAGGTAAGATGTTTTTATATAGGATTAAAGGAATGTTTCTCTAATGCGTAAATTTAATCAAATATTCTGCATACAGAATTACTGTCACCTGAGTATTTCCGTGTTGAAAAATTTTAAACTGAAGCAGCAGAAGATCTGGCTAAACTTGAGGAAAAACTTCTTGACTGTGCATCAGAACAGGTTGCCTGGAGAGGTTGTGGAGCCTCCTTCTCTAGAGTTACTCAGACTGTCTGGACACAGTCCTGGGCAGGGTGCTCCAGGTGACCCTACTTATGCAAGGCTTGGACTAGATCGTCTCCAGAGAGAGAGAGAGATCCATTCTGACCCCAACCATCCTGTGATTCTGTGAAATAAGAGACAATTAGGACCTTTTTTGAGCAGTAAATAGAAAACAAATATCCCTGAAATATGTATTGAATATAGTTATCTTTGTTCCTTTAGCAATTATCATTTGTCCTGCAAGCAATCTAAATTGTAAGATTTTAAGTTAAGAAAATCAAATTGAAGATTTTTTTTTTAATATGCTCAATTACATTTCTAAAACAGCTTCAAGAGCCTCCCATTATTAACAGCACTTTTGAAATCAGCCTCATGTTAACACTCATACAAAGTGCACACTTGACAGGTACAACTTCTGTTTTATTGCTGTAAAGCACTAGTAACGGTGCTACGGTCTCCTTTTCTCCCAGGAGGGAAAGGAGTGCTCCTATGATGGGGGTACGTACATGTATACGCACTATAATGCAATATGCAATAACGCTCCATCCCTTGGTTGGCTATGTGGACTACTATTTATCAGCAAAGCTGACACCCTCCACATTGCTGTGCTTGTGTCCGCATGCATGAAAATAACAGCACCCTTTGAAGAGGGCAAGAGCAGCTCATGGGCTGTGGCTCGGGCAGCCTCAGGCCCCAGAAATGACCGTCCTGGGTCCCCAGAGGCTCCGCCTGGGCCCCGTGCCCATAACTCGCTGCACTGGCACTTCAGCAGCTCCCTGCGCCCGCCAGTTTCGTCCCTGCCTTCAGCGGGAACTGCTGACTGACACGAGACTGACAGACTACGTGAGTACTGGTTATTGATTGCTGCACAGCTGAAACTTTCTGTTAAGTCTTCCTCTCTCTCTCTGAATAGGCGGCCTACTCAGACATCTTTGACTATTGCTTTATTTAAAAAAAAAAAAAAAAAAGACTTAATTCTTGGTGTAAGGCATAGATCTTACTGAGTGCTGGAGCACAGCTAATCATATAGTTCATGGCAACTCAAACACAGTCTGAGAACATCTGTTCAGGTATCTTTTTCTGTAAGTCCTAATATATTAAAGCCCTAAATGCTGCCTTAAATCCTCCAAGATTTAAGGAACTTTTTTTTTTTTTTTTTTTAAACTCTGAAAAAGATCAGATGCTGTTACCTATTTATAAATTTTTTATCAATTATAAAAACAAATAGCTGTATATAAGCTGACATCAGTAAAAGCACTATGGCTTTGAAGTGGTGTCATGATAAAGGAATGTTAATCAGCAATTTTAAAAATAATTAAGCACCAGAATGGCTTATATGCCTTTGTAGTTGTTGAAATAATGCATAAAAATAGTAAAATGGTCCAGCAGAGGGGGCTGTTGCTTTAAAAAAAAAAAAAACAAAACAGTTACTGAAACCCTTCATTAATCACTAAGCATGCTGACTTGCGATGAGGCGTGCAGAGAAATCACGTAGTTTATTCCACTGGCCAACGTACAGATTGTAGTGTTCCTGAAAGTGTAAAGAGTTGCACCAAAAAGGCATTCTATATATTGTTAAATATTTTATATACTGGTTATTAAACAAAAACAAACCCACCAACCTCTGTTTCTTATGTTAAGGGCCTAGGAGAAAGAGCAGAATTTCACAGGGCACCGTTCAGAGCGGCACGGCGGGGATGGGTACTCCTGCTCCTGCTACAAGGCAGGAATGTCTAGATGTCATTATAGAAATAAGATGCACTGCTGATGTAACGTAGAAACCTGGTTTACTTCATTGCAAACAAATGGACAATAGATATTGTACAATATATAATAAAAATACAGCTGCTACAAGTGCCACTAATTAACAAAAACCCTAATTTTAAGACTTAAAAATGCTTGTTTTTGTAATATATACATTGCAGTAATAAGCCACAATAAATACATCAAATTCCATCTCATTCATAATAAATACTGAAAATATAAATACAGAATAATACAGTTAATTTGAATAAATTATTACAACATAAGGTCTAGGTTATGTTCTGTTGAATATTATTGTAGCTTATATTACCCTTTGGCATCTTTGATGTTACAACTTAGTTTAAAAAAAAAAAAGTGTAATTCAGGAGGCTGTAGAATTACTTTCATATACATATTTTAAGATGAACTTTCTTTCCCTTCCCTTCTTAAAACAGTTTTGAAGTAGCAGTCCAATTAAAATGCTGCTTTTCTGTTGAGACTGTGACTATTTTAGCCTGTAAAATTATCTGTAATGGACAATGTTAACTACTTAATTTTCTCAAAAATTGCAAGTTAGAAGTAATGTACAAATTTTAAATATATGGCTGCAGTTATACCACAATTTTACTAATTTACTAGTTCCCATTTGAATGGATTTTTATGCCTGAAAGACCACCAACTTAAATGTTTCATAATCCGTGCTGCAGTGTATTATTTACTACTTCCCAACAAAAATTTCAAAAGCAGTTTTATATTCCTATAGGAATATATGTCTGTGTATAGATAAAGAAAAACAAATCTTTTGAAAGACATCTGGAATAGACCATGTAAATGTGACTGAGTTCATATTAAAACAATGAAATCACTTAATCAGAACTGTAACTAAATGTTGACTTTTTTTCTTTTTTTACAAAACTGCAATCTATTGCTTGTAAATGGAATCAAAATAACAAAATGCTCTGTTTTATACTAACAGGTATTAACCAGCACCTCTGTATTAAGAGATGTATTTTTCAAAGGGTTATTACAGGTTATTACAGCAGAATGCAGTGTTAACTTAAAGATCAACTTTACCATGACAAGCTGAGGCTGTTCGGAACAGATATTTCACAAACTTTACTTTGGACATATTTCCATGGAAGTGTCTACCATCAGTCAATTAAAAGAAGGGCCCAGTAGTTAAGCATTTTTACCTGGGCATTGTCCTGTGAGAACTGAAGCAGTGGTATTTTGTGTGTGAAGGTTTGCAAAAGCCAATGCTTTTTCTCTGGTCTTGCTTTAAGCAACCCAGCTGCTGCTGTGCACCACAGCACAAGCCTTTGAAGACGCTGAACATCTGTGCTGAGGCTGCGGATCAGAACCTCACAGCTGGGCGGCTGCTTTCACAGTAATGCCCCGGCACCCCGGCAAGGTTGACCTTCACCCAGACTCTCAAGCAAAACTGCATGCCTAGAAAAAGGATTATGCTGGAGAAACCTAGAGAAGTCAACTGTCCTAAGGTACTGACTCTCATTTGAAATGCCCAAGTGAACCTGCTAGTAAGGAGGACATACAGCTCTTGTTTGCCTGTAATGTCTCTTGTAACCTCAGGAGTGGTTGTATTAGAACATATGCTTAGGAGATGAGTTATCTAAAATGGTATTTACCATGCCTCTGCAGCTGACCCAGGCAACCAAAGGACGGGGTTGTGGTGTTTCTGGGTTTTGTTGTGTTTCATTTAGTTATTTTTTTACCTCATGCTCTTGGATAATGTTTATCTGCATCCAACTGCTGTATAAAAATGGTTATTTCCTTTTTGTATTGTATTCATTATAAAGCACATTTAAAGAACATACCATGTTCTACCATGGCCTAGCTTGTAGTGAACTTACAGCCATCCTTGCTCTGTGCATCTCTTCTTTCTTTTTTTTAATCATTATTATATTTTCTCCTCTAGAAAAAAAGTGTTATTCTCATGAATCTACTTCTTGTGTTCTTCCTCCCTTTCCTCTATATTGTCCTTTCTTTTGTCCTCCTTTCCCCCTTCCCTCCAAAGGATCTTGATCCTTGGCTTAAATCAATACCACTATCTTATCTCACCCCTTTTTCTTCCTGCCCATACAGAACTTAATCCGTTGTAGAAGAAGTACACAGTTAGAGAGAGAGAGAAGTACACACAGGTGAAACAAACACCTTTTAGATTTGTTCCAGTTGACATTAATTTAAAAGAAGAAAAAAAGAAAAAAAAAAGGCTAAAAAAAGAGAAATGCTAGAGAGCCCCTGCCAAATGAAAACTGAGCAAGAAGCAGTTTGTCCTCTCTTGCATTTTGTTGTTTTGGGGTTTTTTTGTTTGTTTCTTTCCTAGCCTGGATGAAGGGCTACCATCTTCCCAACTATGCGCTACCAGAGCACACAGTGTCATGAAGACGTTCTCCAGTTGCTGGGACTTTCTGGGTACCTTCCTAACATGAAGCTTATGCAGTAGCAAAGTTGCACACGTTCTAATTTTCCCTGTTTTTTTAGATCCAGTTCACTTCCATTTTACAAAAGAGTGTTTACATTAGCAATAAATAATTAAAAAAAAAAAAGTCTCTCCAGTAGTTTTAAAGGCAACAACTTTTTGATTCCCTAGGTGATGGTTTTCTGCTTTCCCTTATTTTGGATTTCTCCTCCAGGGCCGCGCTCTGGCGCATCATGAGCGACACTCCCACTAGAGCCCAGGTCCACGAGGCAGCCTCTAGCTTATCTGGTCGTGCCCGCAGGGTTCCTCTGTGGTCCTTTCAAAAGATTTTTTCATCAAAGGGCTCACTATAAAACAGATCTGTCTCAGAGACTAAGGTGCGCAGAGAAGAAGGTAACAAAATGCTGCGAAACACCAGGATGTCCTGCAAGTTGGATGTGCTTGTTGGTCATCAGCCCAGGTCTCCTTTTTCCTAGCCCATTTCTCTATTACATAGATGAAATTTTTACCAAAGTGTCATAACCTTCTGAAATACTGAACTGTTTTGTGTACAAATGTATGTATATAACCTTTATCGAACTAACGGGGTTTATAAGGGATACAGTCTCAAGTGATTTAGGGTGCTACATGACCAGTTTATTAGGACACCTCCTGAAATGTAACACCTAGGTGAGAAGCCAGATCTAGTTCCATTATCAGTCATGTAACACCAGCAAACCCACGGTGTGCAATTTCTGTAAACTTGTACAAGCAGGCTCGTGGTTTTGGCTGATGCAGAGCTATTTAACAGATCAGTGGGAGGGCTGCACCATATTTACAGCAAGTGAAGATTGTTACTAAGAATAATCAGATGTAGATGTCCTTTAAAGAAATGATAGATGACAACTCATTCTGATTCATGATCACCATCAAATGCAAAATAATAAAACTTTTTGATCTGAATAGCATTCAGAGAGCTGATGAGAAATTTTCTTTAAATGCTGGTCTTTTAAAAGTTTCTAGTATTTTCATCCTTTTTTAATTTTTAAAGGAGCTGCTAGAGGATATGAATTATTGCTCTTAAGAAACTTGCACTCACTAGAACTGCTGTTTTCTTTTGAACCAGGAAAGTTCTAGTTTCATCTCTAACATTAGTTACAGATATAAAGCTATAAAAACTTTAACAATGTATTTCCCAAGACAATCAAGATCACATTATGGGAAGAAAGGCAGTCACTTCTATGTGCTGCTTCAGTAACCTTTAGTGTGGAAATTCTACTCTATTCTTAGAGAGAAATGCTTTTCTTATTACTAATTTTTTTGAACTAAGGTAATCATAAATTATCTGCTAGTTTATTATCTGATGTCTTACAAATAATTGTTAGTAGTTAAACATGTTGGGAAGTAAAGCTGATACAGGCTTCCATAAACATTTCAACAAATTATATGCCAGCTCTATACAGAAGCACATCCTGCTGTATGTTTATCATTTAAGAGCATACCTCAGCATACAGAAATAAGCCTACCCATTATGAAAAGAACAGTTACCAACATTAATGACAATTACTTGGGAGATGGGACACACAGTATTATTAGATAATCCCAGAAAACGTCTGTCGCCTGGTGCATTAAGCCTGCTTTTCCTTCAACGGTATTTCTTCCCTTGAAACAAAACATGGAGGTCTAAGCATGGGCTAGAAGTGTTGATGCTCACCTGATGGCTTGCACTCAGTTTCATAGCGCACAGTTCCGTGAACCCACCTGTGTGTAGGCTTGTGATAACAGGTTTCACTCTTGTCTACCTGTAAATGCTAAAGAAGCCTTAATATATAGTCTTTTGTGATATGGAGTTGTTGAGGAACAGATTCAGCCTACCTTAACAGAATCACAGAATCCTTAAGGTTGGAAGGGACCTCCAGTGGTCATCTCAGCCAACCGCACTCCCCCCTGCCCCAGCAAGCACATGCTGGGTCACCCAGAGCACGGAGCACAGAGCTGCGTCCAAGGCGGTTTGGAAGATCTCCAGAGACGGAGCCTCCACAGCCTCTCTGGACAGCCTGGTCCAGGGCTCTGTCACCCTCACTGTAAAGATGGGGGTTCATGTTTTCCTCAGTACAAGAAGGCTTGCTAATATTATAACTATAAGGCAATCTCTGTCAATTATAAACCAAGATGTTACTTTTTGTATCAAGAATTAAACAACATTTGTTTGTATCCTGAAATCATATCTGTATCACAAAGTGTCAGACCAGATCAAGAAGGACAATAATGAGAGTATTACTTATCTACACTGTTTATAACAGGGCCTAGTGATACAGAATATGTTCTCAATATTAATCTTTACTAGGCATATTTTCCAGTTCCTGGGAACTAGCTCATATAAGCAAGGGAAAATAGGTAGCAAAACCTCCTTGTGTAGCCTTTGCCCCTCCCTACCTCAGCTGTCAGCCTGTGCCACATGCTTTAGAGATTTCACCTGTGTTCATATTGTCTGTGCCATTGGCAGGAGCAATCATAGAGGCTACACAGCTGGGTACTCAGAGGTTTATATAGATGTTAATGGTAAGGAGGCCTGGGTCTGAAGCCTCTGCCAATGGAAATACTAAATCACCTCCATCTCAGCATTTTGACGCTAGCTCCACCATCTCAGTACTTTAAAGCTAGCTGGCATTTACTTATTTATGTACTATGCTTGCTAATATTATCAAAAAGATATTTCTCCTGTGAAAGCATGGGCCTCAAGAAGATTTTTCTTTTTATTGCTAAGGAGGTGAATCATGAAACAAGACTATTTCATTTAATTTTCCCCTGAGATGAAAATCCTGGTGAAGCTCATCCTGCAGTAGCCAACACCCACAGAGGTTAAAAAGCTGCTCCTGCAATGCAGCTCCTTGGCCAGCTCAAGTGGTGCAGATTGGTGCTTTTGCTGCTGGTGTTGAGCAAGACCTCCAGCTTGGAGCCTGCCATTAACACAGGATGCCTATAGAGACATGTGCTGGATCTGCCTGTCAGATACCTTGAACAGAGCAATACTGGTCTCATTCCTACACACAGAGCTTTTCATGATCTACTCCTGAGGTACTTCTCTTTAAAAGTGGTATGGGGGGGGAGGGGGCAGGGAATCACATTCACCTGGCCCCCAGCCTTCAGAGAAAGAGACCAGAGTGGTCAGTGAAGGAGAACAGCAGAGCTCAAGGAGCTGCTGAGCAGAGGCTCAACAAATAGCTTAGTAACTTACCTGGAGATCAAATTCACTGCAAATGTGGAGCCAGGCCCCACAGAGCTAGGACATGTAACGCAATTCTTATCAAACATAGAGGTTTTAGTGTGGAAACAAAAAAAACAAACAACAAAAATACCCATACTTCTAGTAAGTACTTGGGGAAAAAATATTTTCCAAATTACGTAGAAGTAAAAAAAATTGAAAAACAGTGTGCACAATTTCATTAAAAAACCAGCATCAGCTTATTTTTCTAAAGAGCATTTTAAAAGTCTGGCTATCTCTTCTGTTGGAGTATTGTATGTGATGTTATAAAGAGCTTCCAACCAGAAGAGTTACTGTTACAAGCCAGAATTTATGCTGTGTTTACATGCATACTGCTAACCAAGCAAGATTTGATTAGGTAACAAGATGCTGATCCTTAACTCAACCACTAAGATGTATACATTTCAAACTATGAATGACGAATAATGATAAATAATATTTCAGTATTAAGGGGAATAAAAATACCAAAATATATTTTGAAGTTAAAGTAAGGCAGTGCTCAATTACCAGTGTATAGAAAACCAGACTTCTTTATCTCCTTCTCTGGAAGAAAGCAACTTTAGTTAATAAAGCAGTTTAGTTAAAGGTTAAGACATACTCTGTATTTAAATTCCTCCTTCTTTTTAAAATTAATGATATACAAGGTAATAGATAGCCATACCATGCACTTCATAATTTGCTTGCAAACCCTAACAGGTACAAAATTTCTAAATTCTGTGTATTTCTCATCAAATATGGAGGTACCTAATCAGCACCTAATGCTGAACCTAATCAGCTCTGCAAATCTGGAACAGTATCAGCTATTAAAAAAAAAAAAAAAAAAGAGAGGCAGTCTCAGCTTTTACAAAAAACTGCTAAATATTCAGGAAAACATAGCCATTGTCACAGTGTTGACCATTCTTGATTTATGATTTAAACTATGATTGGCAAAACTTCATAAATTGATTGCTGAACTTCTCATCCATTGGTTAGGGAAAACTTACAGGTGTTGCTACCATGAAGTTCATGATGCCAGTGTGTTATATCCATCTCAGAGTCTGGAAGTATAACAATGTCTCCAAAATAATTCACAGTTCCCATATTTAATAATGTACTGCAAAAATGGCACTAAAGTGCATAATATCTGACTTGTGTTGGGCTAAAAGGTGCTGTGTATGTGTAAACCACTGCTTTGCCACTATATACAAGATCATTTTATCTTTGGGGAGGGAGAGGTTAGTTCTGTGAATGCCACTGATTCTAATTTTAACGGCGGATTGTCTACCTGTTACCTTTCTAGCACATGTTAATGCCCCCTTTCTGACTCTTCAGTTTTTGTCCAATAACAGTAAAAAGAGAAAACCATACACTCTAAAAATGCATTTCAAGATAACTTACAAGGCATGGTGTCTAAAAAAAACAGTACATGGGCCTTCAGATGAGAAGTGGACATGCTGTTTGTTATTAGATATGGAGCTTCTGTTTAAATGAACATGCTGTTCATTTTTTTTACCAAAACATGAATACTAAACTACCATAAATTAAATACATACAGTACAGAACAATTAAAACTTTTTTTTATACAGTTATTACTTGTACATTAAAACTCACCATCTTTCCAGATATGTTGAAAATTAGGACTCTAAATGCGATTGTTTCAAAGTACCTTTTTTTTTTTTTTTCTTTTTTTTTTTTAAATAATATTGCACAGGCCCGACACTCTAAAACATGAAGCTTTGAGCCACACAGCTTGGCAGGTTTCACATACTTTGATAGGTAGGCTACTTGGACATTTTCTTTTCACTGACATGGTCTCTAAACTCAAAAGCCTGCATGTTTGTTTCAGTCTTTGCGTGACCTGCTTGTATGCAGTGCCACTGCCAGTGTATCGCCAAAAAAAAAAAAAAAAAAAGTATTTGCAACACTGACCATAGTCTGAGTGTTGTCTACTCTTAGAAACATGTAAGATTCTAGGAAATCCAATTTGAGTGCATTTAATAAAGGCATTTAGTCCTAGAATAATTTTAAACAGGTACCGTTTCTACCACTGGTGACTTGATGCAGTCTTCGTGTAGTCTGCTCTTTTCTGGGAGGTTTAGGGAGGTCTCAGTAGGGTGCTCTGGTAAATGACTGTCACCATTCAGAGCTGAAACAAATCCATCTGGAGAGGGACCTTTCAAGTAGGAGCGAAATTCCACTTGAGGGTGGCCTGGCCTATGTTCGGTGTATAAAGCGTTACATGGAGCGCTGTTCTCTCCTTCAGCTGACGAGCAGCAAACAATCACTGAGGGGTTTGCAGAAGGGTAGTGAGGGCTGCTAAAAGTTTCCTCTGATTGCCGTGCATAGTCGACAAACTGTTCTGAAGTCATGTTGTAAGGCACCAGGGCAAGACTACCATTCTTGACAGCTTCTCTTTCTGAGTACGTCTCACCAATCTGGTTAGCAGTGCCGGCAACATGGCTCTCTATTTGGTAGTACAGACTTGGAGAGTTATTGTAGTATGAGGCATTTTTTGAGTGGTTTTCATGCACTGCTGTGCCATCAGAGTAGCAAAGGACAGAAGGAAGAGGCACCATGTCAGCATGGGAGCCCATACTTTCCACAAAATCATCCACTTTTTCTTCCTCCTCCTCTTCCTCTTCCTCCTCATCATCATCCGTTTCACTAGGGGCTAAACTCTGTGTGCTGGAATCTGTAACTCCACTACAAAAGCTACTCCCATCTTCCTCCTCCTCGTCTTCCCCTGGGCAGTCCAAGTCGTCGGCTGGCTGAGGATGCAGAACGGCAGCTTGTGGGTCCGCTTCAATCTCAAAATTCTCTGCAATTGAATATTCAGCTGGATGGGGTCCCGCACTCATCGAACTGGTGTGTGCGCTTATCTCGCTGTGGCAGCCGTTGAGTGCAGGAACTTGCTGCTCTCGGTTTTTCTCCAGTTCAAGTTTCATTATTGTGTGCAAAAAGTGAGTCCGTACACGGATAGGATTAAATTCAATTCTACCTGCTGTATTGCTACACCCTTCCTTAGTGCAACCACATGGAAAAGACATACGATCCACCTTTTAGAAAGAGAGAGTACAGATTAGTAAACGTATCATAAGCCTTGTGTTACACCAGCACATGGACAGCCTGGAGAAACAAAGCACTGAAGTAGGGTTCACCCAAAAAGTGCTTGTGAAAATAATCCAAAAATCACAATAACTCAGGCTGTTAACCCTGAGTTTACCAATACTGAAAGAACTAGTAAGGCACGTGTTGATAGTGTAGCAGAACAGGAACAATAGTTCAGTTTCATAGCTGTGGGCGTTACATACTAGAACAAAGAACACAGCATTTTCTACTCAGGGATCTGCTACAGGTACACTAAAGATGTTCAAACTCTGGCAAAATCACTAATTGAGGGAAAAAAAAGCTAATTTGGTGAAAGTAGTGGAAATCAACAACCTAATGAAACATGACTCAGATATAAAAAGCTTTAAAAAAATTTCCCATGGGGGCACCTGACCACAGAATACAGTAATGGAAACGTGAATGCATCTTAAAAGATACGTGGGTCAATTGCAGAAGCAATGTTGTAAGCCCAGCAGACTGCAGGGAGAATTGACATATCTACTAATGAAAACTGTCTGTAGACTAAAAGCTACCATCCCTGCTAGCATCTGCAGGCTACTGATTCTCCATTTGAACATTCAGAGCAAGGCCAGGGAAGCCCATGAGGAGCAGCGTATTTATATATGAATGAAAAATACCAGGTAAATGTGCATCTGAACCACCATAAATAATGCCTTTAAGGAGATCATTTGCAGTGCACACAATAGCCTCTTAAACTGAGGCCTTGACTATCTAGTTCAAGATCCACAAGCATCATGTTCATTAATGATTTTCCTTGAATTTTTTACTTATGACTTTAAGAAAAGGCACACGCACACACACACACATGTTGTTAAATAACGACAACAAGACTGGTATTTACCTGACACTTTATGCCTGCCAGACTGCAGGTACAGCTTTCTGGATCACAGAACACACGGCAGTCACAGCCACAGTCCTCTCGGGATAAGCGGATAGCCCGCAGCTCGTGCTTCTCTTCCACATCAATCTTCTTCACCCCAGAAGCCCGTAGCAGAGCCCTTCGCTTTTTGGTTGGCAGGGGCTGTAGGAAGAAGTACTCATCTACTTCAGTGTTGTCTAGATCAATATCATCATCAGAAATGTCATCCAGTGTCAGTGTATTTGCTTCTTCAGATTCCACTGTACCATTCTTTGTCATCTGTAATACAGAACAATTAACATTTGCAGAATGTACTTACAAATATGTGTCTTTTAAGTAAATACATGTAATGAATTACAAATGTAGAAAGCCATATGTAAAAGTTGCTTATCATGTCTTGCTCTCATCTCTCCAGCCATCAGTTAAGTTCTGTAATATAATCATAGCTGGAAGTGAAATGGCAATTCATTTAATTAAATTTGCATTTTTAATTTCAGTTTTTTCATGAAACTTTCTTCTAAAACTCCAATTCTGTAATGCTCTTCTTTATGTCCTTCATCCTATGAGGTAGTTTGGGAGACCTCATGCCTTTATAGCCTTTAGGATACTTCTGCATAAGATGATTTTCTGAGCCCTTAATTGATTTTAATTCCTATTTCTGGGCACACTGTAATTCTTCATTATCTAGAGTGAGATTTGTAGTTATCCTGCCAACACTGTTTAGGCTACATCAGGGATTTCTAAAATAACATATTTATGGACTGTTCTCTATCCATGTAGCTTATTTGTTATGTAGTTGAGGTGAAAAAGCAGCATTTCCACTGAAGCTTTGGGGCAGATGCCTGTATCTGCTTATTATTTCTGAGTCTCTAAGTCAATTTTACCTGCTTTCTACCTATCTGATTTCATACTGCTGATGCATAAAGTTCTTCTAAACTTCTTTATAATCTCTCGAGGCCCTGAAAATATCCTGAATATCTTTGCATCATCATGTATTTTAGTACTTCATTAACTACGCCAATTATTCCTAATTGTTAATAAGTAAATCAAGAAACAAAGGAACATGTTGTTAACCTGTTGCAGGGATCTTGAGAAAAGTTTTTTCCTGCCTGTTTCCTAACCAGATGAAATTTTGACCCTCTGTAGATACGAGTTCTCTAGCACTACTGAGTTCCTTAGACTTTCTCTAATATGTAATTTTCCTCGCAAATCTTTTAAAAATTTCTTCCAAATTAAATGTCCACAAGCAGGGAGCACAAATTTGAGGCTTTCGCCCTGAGCGCAGTGCCGCGGCTGCTGGCCTTGCAAAGGCCTGCGCAGAGGCCAGCAGGCCTGTCGCGCTGCCGCTTCCCCGCCCCGCGCCTCAGCAGCGCAGGGCAGCACTGCGGAGCAGACACCGGCGAGGTGCTGAGGGCTGCTCGCGGCCAGCAGACCACGCGCTCAAACCTCAGGGCATCGCGCAGCACTACGTGGCAGTCTGCAGTTT
>JAVCKT010022583.1:0-16294 GCA_032273925.1 Rhynchotus rufescens
AGGAATAAATTGTTTCCTGTAGAGTCTAACATGTTTGATAGCCAGAAAAAAATAAAAATAGATCTAAAGTTCAACTTAACTGCCTGTATGTGCATTAACACTTTAGGAATTCTAGTGGCAGGATTTTTATTCGGTTAAACTTTGGGAGTGGGCAGGGGAAAATAGGGAAGAGCAATGAGTTCTGTGTATTGCCAGTCTGGAAAAACAGGGGGTGGAGGGATGTGTGTCTATTAGAGTATGAGCAGTGGGTGTGTTAGAGCTGACTTGGATCTCTCTTAATGCAAGAAGTGAGTCTGGAAATAACAGCTGTAAATATTACTTACTTGCATTAATTTTGGAAGGTTTTTTCCTTGTTTAAACCTACTGGTTTGGACATTTTCTGTTCTACTAAGGCAAAAATCTCAGCCTTCCAACAGAACTTTATAGTTTTCTAATAGCTGTGAGATATTTACCGTAAAGCTGGCTTTTAATCCTGAGCTACGTGGTGCTTTCAAACAGTATGCAACTGCAGTTCCAAAAAATGTACTGGGAAGGACTAATGAAACAGCCCTTAATGTTATGCCCTATAAATCTGGAATCTTACAGGTTTTCTACTTAGGTCTTGGATTCCATTCTGTTCTTTCTTACTAAGCTGTGCTCTTGGAAGCAAGCAGACGGGACGCTGAGCAGTGCCACCTCGTGGCACGAGGCTCGGGAGCGAACGCGCGACCTGGGACTGCGGCCTCGCTTGCTTTGATGGAGTTCGGGCTCTGCCCTGCAGCAGAGGAGGCACCGCTCACTCTAGTCCTGCTGCTCTCTTTGAGGTGTTTTCATTCTTTTAACTCATCTGGCAAAGAAGCGGGGTTTCATCCTGATCATCGAGATTTCAGGAGCATATGAAATAATTGAGGGACACAAGAAGGGGAAGATTTGGATTTGTTCCAATTACGGTAGCATGACCTGCATTGGGAAATGCCGCTTTGTGCGAGATGGGATGTAACTTTGGCCTTGAGCTATAAGAGCTTGAAATTTGAGACATGCCACTTTCTTGAAGGTGGGTAGCAGCCGTGTTCATCCTGGAAAAAGATTAAAAGATAAAAAAAATGCAAGTGGAAATTATTTCCATGGCAATTTGCTGAGGGCAAAGTGTAGCGCTTCAGTTGGACGAGGAAAAAAACAAATATTTTTAAAGCTTAAAAAGAGGTAAACTTAAAATTAACTTCTGTAAGAGTTCAAATAAAATTTTGAGAGAGGAACAAGCTTGAAAATACTGCATGCTTTTCTCTCTCTCTCTCTCTCTCTCTCTCTCTCTCTCTCTCTCCCCCTCTTTTCTCAGTTCTAGGTCTCGCTCCAGGTCATATTCTCCATCTCATAACAGAGAAAGGAACCATCCAAGAGTGTACCAGAATCGGGATTTCAGAGGCCATAATAGAGGATACAGGAGACCCTATTATTTCCGTGGCCGTAATCGAGGGTTTTATCCATGGAGCCAGTATAACCGAGGAGGGTATGGAAATTACAGGTCAAACTGGCAAAATTATCGTCAAGCGTATAGCCCTCGTAGAGGGAGGTCACGTTCTCGCTCACCCAAGAGAAGGTCTCCTTCACCAAGGTCTAGAAGCCATTCTAGAAACTCTGATAAGTCGTCATCTGATCGGTCAAGGAGGTCTTCCTCTTCCCGATCCTCCTCAAATCACAGCAGAGTGGAGTCTTCCAAGCGTAAGTCTGGAAAGGAGAAAAAATCATCCAAGGATACCCGTGCGTCTCAGGCGTCAGGAGATACTCAAGGCGATGATTCGAAGGAGCAAACGTTTTCAGGAGCGGCAGCTCAAGACGCCAAGGCCTCTGAGGGATCAAAACAGTGGCAAGATGTGAGCACCTATGGCACAGGTTCAGCGTCGAGAGCTGCTGGGCCTGAGCTTAGCCCGCGGGAGCGCAGCCCTGCCTTGAAAAGCCCGCTGCAGTCGGTCGTGGTAAGGCGGCGTTCCCCGCGGCCCAGCCCGCTGCAGAAGTCAAGCCCCCCGCTGTCCGGCCAGTCGCAGCTGAGCTCTGCTTTGCCAAGCAGCACCTCCTTTCAGGCCGCTTCCCACCAGAGTCCCTTTGAGCACGGCTCCGGGGGGCTGAGCCCAACAAGGAAGAGCCCGGTGTGCAAAAGCCCCACGCCGCTGGGTTCGGCGTACAGCGCAGCTCAGAAGGAGGACAGCGCGGCTCCCGGCGGAGGAGCCTTCTCCAAAAGGCAAGTGGCGCGTTGGGCCGCTCCGCGTTGGCCGCAGGCAGCCCCGTGCGGTGCTGGCAGCAGCCAGCCTGCCGCTTGGGCCCAGCGCAAGACCTAACCTGGGCCTAACCCTCTCTGGAGGCAGGTGGACCGTTTTCTGGCTTAACTTGGTAGTTACAAAGATTACGTAGGTCCTCTGTGGAACAGCTTCTAGCTTAAATTGTAGATGTGCCCAGTGAGATTTAATTTTTTTTGCAGCCTAACTGCACAGTAGAAACTTAACAGAAAAATAGAAAGCAGACATTAAAGGATTCAAACTATTGCTCTCTTGTCTGACTCACTTTTACTAACAAAAGAGTGGTCAGCCTCATCTTTTAAGTTAATGCTATTGTCCGGCTGACGTTCTTGAATTGCATTAGATACAGATTGGCAAAAAGAAAAAAAGATCTGATTGCATGTCCTGCTGCAAGCAGCCTGTGACAGATGCAGCTGTGCTGCGTGTGCCGCTGTTAGTGGGCAGTGTGATAAACCAAGCACCAAGTTCGTTACTGGAGTTGGAAGACCTTCCACATAAAAGGCATCAGTTCACTCTAATCCTGTTTGCTTGCTCATTCCATAACAGATCAGTACCTTAAGGTGACCCTCTGTTTCCAAAGACACAGTGGCATTCGCAAATGATATTCAGTCTTTTTTCTTAACTTTTTTTTAAGTTATTTTGGATTGATTCACAGATCAAAGATCTCTGGATTTTGAAAACTACTTCAGTATAGACTTTCTGGAGCAGTGAACTAATGTCCTTTTCTGCTGTTTCCACAAAGTGGGGATTTTGCTTTAAAAATGCTTTAAAATACAGTTCTGGTGTTTTAAATTAGTTTGGTCAAAACTACAGTTCTCACCAAGTCTTTTATTTTCTCTCAGCAAAATAATAATTTTTCTCCTTTTAACCTTTTTGCTTCTATTTGTATTTACAGTCTATCATGAAATATTTAGCTTACCTAAGAAACTTGCATCCAAAATTTGAAGTAGCTTTTGAGGCTTTTATTCCCACTGTGTTGTTTAAAACAGAACAGCCCAGGTTGAAAGTTTTGATGTGTTATTCTCCTGAACCAGGTTTGTAAGTAACTGAACTGATTGGGTAAGATGTTACTCTTTTCCTTAAAATCAGTCTACAGATGAGCTGTTTTTATCTATTCCACAGCCTCATCTCATCAGTTCTGCATATCCATTTTCTTCTACATTTGCTGAATTTATTGTGAATTTAAATTGAAATCAAGGTCATGCTGCCTGCTTTTGCACTGAACGGTTATGACCCTAAAGATTACTTTCTGTATATGTGTAGTTTGGCACTTTCTAAAGGTGAATTACTGTCATATTTGTTGTATGACTAGGTATCTGGAAGAGCAGAAGACTGAGAATGGGAAAGACAAGGAACAGAAAATAACAAATGTTGAAAAAGAAAAATCAAAAGAAAAAGGGAGTTTCTCTGAGTTGGGGTCGACAGATGGAAAGGCAAAATCTGACTCCTACACTTCCAAAACCGACTCCGAGAAGGGATACCGTGGCAGTCAGTCACCCAAACGCTATAAGTTCCGTGATGACTTTGAGAAGGTAAAGGAGTTCCACAAGGAAAGTCACTACGGCAAAGAGGAAGGAGACGAGCAGGAGAAGAAGGACAAGGCCAAGGGCCGAAAAGATTCCGAATTTGAGGATGAGCCCAAATTTATGCCCAAAGTGGTAGCAACAACTAGTAAAGGCCAGGATGAGGATAGGCCAGGAAAATGGGAAGGCCTAGTGTTCCTGCCACCTGGAAAAGAGAAGCAAAGGAAAGGTGATGAAGCAGAGGAAGAAAACTATTCTGAGAGATCTAAAAAAGAAGAGAGACCAGCCTCCAAGCGAGCTGAACCAGGTCACAGGGGATTTGTCCCTGAAAAGAATTTCAGAGTGACCACTTACAAAGCAAGCCAGGAAAAAAGTTCTTCCCCGCCACCAAGGAAGACTTCAGAGGTGAAGGAGAAACCGGGAGCCAAAGGAGATGGGCTGGCTCCTGGCAAATCCTCCTTTTCCATTACTCGAGAGGCCCAAGTCAATATCCGAATGGATTCATTTGATGAAGATCTCGCACGGTAAGTGTTTGTGACTGTGACAATGCAAATAGCAGGCTCAGCTGCCTGTTCCTCCTGAGCTTTGAGTGTTTACCAGTTTGGGGGAAGGCTAAACAAGACTTGCAGCACAAGCTGCATTTGTAGTGATAAACCTTACACTTCTTCTGGTATTAAAATACTTATATGAACCCTGTGTGTAGTGGAGGATTTGCAGATGATGGAAGATGAAGGTTAAGTAACTTCTATCTTCTTTGTAAATTGGTACAAGATTGTTTTAGAATATAAACTAGTGTCTAGATCACACTTCAGAGTGCACTGGAGTGAGGAAATGCTTCAGTACTTGCATGTTCTTGCTGCTAGAACCTCAGTACATTAATGCTGCAGCACAGTTTAAATGATCTATACTTCCTTTGGAGAGCACTTTGCTGCTTTATTCCCAGCATAGTGTTGTTGAAACTCCACAAAGATCTGAGCCGCTTCAGCATTGTTTTAGGAAATCTTTAAGAAAAGTTACTCCAGAAAGTATTTTTCTAAAGTAGTAGCTGGCAAATACTAACATGTTCTGTGAGATGTTAGAGGTTGTTCTGGATATAGAAATGATGGGAAAAGATCCCAGCCAGTTAGTGACATGAGAACTGGCTGCTCTTAAGATAACAGAGAAACAAGTGATCCAAATTATTGCACTATTAAGTGGATTATTGTTATATTAAACTGGCTTAGTATGTTTCAGATGTGCTTAAATATAGCAATGCTTTTGCTATTGATTTTTGTAGTTGACTTGATAGTACTAAAAATACAGAAGACTCCTGAGCACTGAGACATTAGTCATCATCAACTGCTTCACTTTATCCAGCTCTTCTGTTCCTTACGGTCTGTTCTTTTTCCAGTCCAAGTGGCATACTGGCCCAGGAGCGGAAGCTGTGTCGGGACCTTGTGCACAGCAACAGAAAGGAGCAGGAATTTCGTTCTATTTTCCATCATATTCAGTCTGCTCAGTCTCAGCGAAGTCCTTCTGAACTGTTTGCTCAACATATAGTGACCATAGTCCATCACGTAAGAGGTGAGTCCACCGTCAGTGTATCCTCAGATTAAGGTTCCCTCTTCTGTGCTTTGTCCCAATAAGCAGGTAGTAAAGCGCAGCTATTAAATTTCTCCTTATCTTTCTCTTTTCTAAGCTAGATAAACCACTTGCTAGATATCCGGTTGTATCCAGTATTCAGGGAGATGGCTGTGACTTAGAATTTATATATACAAGTTAACTAGACTATACATGATTAAATTCTATCTGTAAAGTGATATTCTGTTCTCTTAATTTCGAAGGAATGGCTGTCATTTGTTGACAGCATTAGGTAGAGCTTGTAACCCCTGCTACATTATGAATTTGGCCAAAATGGAGGATTGATGCACTTTTTCCCTTTTTTAAAAAAAAAAAAAAAAAAAATATATTAATTATATGAAATTTTTCACTCAACTCCCCAACAGAGCATCACTTTGGGTCGTCAGGAATGACACTGAATGAACGCTTTACAAAATACCTAAAGAAAGGAATGGAACAAGAAGCAGCTAAAAACAAAAAGAGCCCTGAAATCCACAGGTTGGTGCACTGGACTGTGTCATTCTGGGTGGGAATACGACTTTACGTTGTGCTGCTATGCTCTTGATTTTTGTATATGAATCTTAAGGACATTGTGTGTGTGTGGTTTTTTTTTTTTTAGGAGAATAGATATTTCTCCCAGTACTTTTAGAAAACATGGATTCTCCCAAGAGGAAACGAAAACTTCCAGAGATCCTGGCTTCAAGGTGAACTTTTACTCTGATTAGTTTAATTCAACAAAATGAGTGCATTGGGCATGAACTTAACAGTGATGTTTTGTTTAAATTACTCTCTACTTAAGTTTGTGTTTTTCTTTTAAGGATGGGCATAATTCTAAAAATGAACTACAAAGGGTTAATTTTTATTAAAAATGTATCAACAACCTTTGTGAAGTGGTTAGACTATGGTAAATGACAATGACCCCAAAGTCAATTGAGGTGAGCTTGAGAAAAATAAGAGGATTTTTGGAACAAGTGCCCATGATGAGAGAAGAGACTTTTTGTGATATTTTTCTGCTTGTAAGTATTATTAAATCAATTGTATACACGTGATATTTCCAACCATGTTTTCAAAAAGACATGCATGTCAAAAAGAGGAAAGTAAAACTAAATACTTATCTAAACCAGATACACTATTAAGCAGATGATAAATTTTGTTCTAACAACTTACTGTATCATTTCTGTTGATTGCTGTTACTTTAACATTCAGCACCTGTTTTAATAGATCCAGACCACTTGGAATTTAGTGTATTAGTTTTTCTGAGTGCAACAATGTTAAGCAATTAAACTCATTGTAAACAATCATAAAAGTGGCTTACCGTAAAATGTTTGGGATTTTAACCTTTGTTTATTCACCTTCATACATATTTATGTTGAACATTGAAGAGATTTTAAACAGTGCTGATGAAACCTTACTTCTTTCATATTTGTTTTCGATTTTTTCCAAACACTTGTGGCTTGACATGGACGATGGTGAGATGGATTTGATGGGCCTGAACTCTGAGCATCAGCTTGGCAGAGTGTATTATAAACATGGTTTCCAAACAGCTTGCCAGCCTTCCGTGAAAGACGTGCCCTCACAAACCCAAATAGGTGTTTGCTGTACCACATAAGGGAGCTGCTGCTGATTTTGTCACTTATCTGTCATCCATCGTGTTTGGAGCAGTTGTGTTCTCAGAGTAGAAATTAAAGCTCTTTGCCTGGGAAAAATAGAAGAGCAAAAAAAAAACCCAAAGCAAAACATCTGCTCACTCTGCTGCGTTATTTGACATTTTTATTTAAACAAAAAATTGTTTAGAGACTCATGTAAGTAAAAATTTTAATAGCTAGAGAATTACTAATCTTTTATATTTAATTGAAGACAATTAATCTGATGTATGTTGCTTAGCAAGTCGCACAGTTCCCAAGAAAAGCAGTATGTAGCAGCGAGGGTTAGCGGTGCCGGAGCGCTGTGCAGCCGCGGAGGCTCTGTGGTGTTGCCAGCAGCAGCGTGTGCCCCCCAAGTGCTGCCCTTCAGCCAGTGCCGTCAGCCCGCAGCCTGCGAGCGTGCCGCTCTGCGCTGCTCTGCGCTGCGCGGCGCTGCCGTGGCCAAACTTCACCCGCTTGCCCTTGCTCTTAGAGGCCATGCAGGCGAAGGCTGCTGCCATTTTCTCAGGAAAGGATTTCAAGCCCTATGCAAGCAGCAGTTTCAATAGAACTTGAAGCAGGCACTAATTGATTTGTTTTTAATTGAAGAACAAAATAGTCCTGGAATTTTCTTTATATAGTTGGCTGTTTTTTCTTCTGTAAAGCAGCAGGTAACTAGACTTGCTAGTGTGACATAGGGAGAGAAATACGTACCTCCCTCGGCTGCTTTCCTGTCATCTTTTATACAGTGCCTCTGTTTGGGAGGAGATGAAGGGCAAGTCTTTTTGACAGACATATTAAAGCATCTGTAAGATGTTTATTTAGAAAAATGCCACCATGGCAGCTGCGTTTCTGTGGCCTCTGTCTGTTGTTGCTTTGATCAGTACCACAGTGTTGGTATCTCCAAGGGGCAAGCAGCTTTTGCTTCTCCTTGTGTCCTGTTTCAGACCTGCTGATTGAATTCCCTTTGGTGCTGGCGTGGTGGTGAGCATGCTGCTGTCTGGCAACAAGCATCCACAGCACATTAGACATTTTATTCATGCTGCAATTCAGAGACATAAAAGAAGGCTGCAGTCTGTGAAATAACTAATTTTAATAGTGAAGCATTTTACATCTTAGAATGGATTATTGGTTAGTGTTGAGCTAAACTACTGCTCTCTGGAAGTCTGTGCAGTCAGTAGCAAAGTAGTGGTGCTGAACGGGTGCAGTGTAAACCTTTCTGCTGAACTCCTCCCTCTTCCCTGCTTTCGTAGGCTGAAGGGAAATATAAGGACGACCCTGTTGACCTGCGCCTTGATATCGAGCGCCGTAAAAAACATAAGGAAAGAGATCTTAAACGTGATAAATCAAGAGAATCGGTGGACTCAAGAGATTCAAGTCACTCAAGGGAAAGATCAGCTGAGAAAACTGAGAAGACTCACAAAAGCTCAAAGAAAAAGTATGTAGTAAACTAAGCAATTTCTTTCGTGTTTCATACCTGTGGTGTTAATATCAGAGACAGTGTCACGGGTACCTAGTCGTGTGCCTGTGGACACAACACAGCAGGGGAGGTCGAGGTCCTATAGGCCTGGTGTCCTTGTGTTTGTGTGAAACACTGAACAACGGTTAGATGTAAATGAGAAGGCTGCATTTATCATCACGGGTGAATTCCTTTTTCTCTATTGTGTCATAGAGAATATCTGTCTTTAAGTAACTTTGCTTTAAGGTTGTTGTAATCCTTTGTTATTGGCTTAATACTGCATAGGTCAGTGCCCCTTTAGGAGAAAGAATGCTAAGAAGAGAAGTAGTGCTGATCTGAAAAGCATGTTTATCTCAAACAGATGATTTAAACACCTTTGTGTCTCCAGTCTTGATGGAGAGGGCTTGGGACCTGCTAGATCTGTTTGTTGTAGCTGCTCCTAAGCTGTTGCTGTGGCTTTCCTTGCTCACAGTAGGCAGATGTTAGGTTGATAAGGGAGCAGTAAAGAAATGGTCCTGTAGTTCACAGAGCTGCCTGCTGCTTTGTCCCACTCACATCCCCTCTCCTGTCACTGAGCCAGGAAACACCGGAGGGTGCGTGAGAGATCCAGGTCCAGTTCGTCGTCTTCACGGTCCTCCCATTCGCTGAAGGCAGAGGAATACACCGAAGAGACGGAGGAGAGGGAGGAGAGCACCACGGGTTTCGACAAGTCCCGACTTGGCACCAAGGAGTTCACTGGTCCGAGCGAGAGGGGAAGAGCGAGAGGGACCTTTGTAAGTTCTTGTCTGCCCCGTCCCTATCAGTTCCCAGGCTGGGCAAAGCGTGGCCATTTTGCACTGCTCTTGCACTGTCAAAGCACGCGGAGAAGCAGAAACCCCGAGGGCCTTGGCTGGTTGTGGAGGATGAGCTGAACGGCGGTTGCTGCCAACCCAGCACGGAGTCTGGAGAGCGCTGTGCAGCGCTGGGAATGGGCAGGGCGGTAGAACTGGGGCTGCGCGGAGCAAAATGGAGCACGGAGCCCTCTGTGTCCACAGAGGCGGCTGCCCAGCAGCACCGGTCGCTCTGGGTTCAGCACCTGCAGCGGCTCTTCTGGTCGAACCCACCCCGGTCGTAACTGCTGCTTCTTGCGCTTCTTGTTGCAGCAGTTCAGAGCCAGGGGGAGAGGCTGGGGCAGAGGCAGCTTCTCGGGCAACAACAACAGCAGCGGTGGCGGCAACAACGACTTTCCGAAGCGAACCAGAGAGGAGGAGTGGGACCCCGAGTACACCCCCAAGAGCAAGAAGTACTACTTGGTACGTGTGTGATGGGCAGCGCGGGCACGGGGGAGCCTGGCCGAGGCCTTCACGCATCTTCCGCGCGGGTTTGGGTCTCCCTTCATTTTCTTGTTGCTGTTTGTTGTAGAATAGTTTTCCATTCAGTAAAATTCTAGAGGCCGATTAAAGACCATGTGTTTCCCACTAGTGTGAAGAGCACAGCCTAGATCTGTTAGTCTGTGGTGTCCATAGCGAGTGCACGTCCTTGGGTGGGTTTGTGATGTTCTTGTCTGCTTCTGGTGGTAGCAGCCCCCCATTCTGAGAGAATCCCATCGGAATGACTCTTTAAAGAAAGAGCAGTTCCGAATATAGGCACTAAGTCATTTCTTTTCCTGCTTTGGAGTCCTTGAGATCCCTCATCTTACTCACTAGTGCAGTGTTTGTCCTGTCGCTCAGACAAGAAGGCTCCGGTTTTCCCCGGGTCCTTGTCAGAAGCAAAGTGGTAACTTGCTGCTGTTGCCGTCTCGGCTCTGTCGATTCACACCGAATTGGGTGGGTTTTAGGCCAGAAGCACAGCTGGCAGCAAGGTGGGCTCCATCTGCACCGTTGTGTGTGCTGTAAATGGGGCAGCTGCAGGGAGGAGGGCGCCAAGGGCAGGTTCCCCGCGCCCGTCGCGGTGCCCTCGCTCGGGCCGCTGCCCTGACGCCTCCGGCTTCCTCCCGTGCAGCACGATGACCGAGAGGGCGAAGGAGCCGACAAGTGGGTGAACAGAGGCCGCGGGCGCGGAGCCTTCCCGCGAGGGAGAGGCCGCTTCATGTTCCGCAAGTCGAGCACCAGCCCCAAGTGGGCGCACGACAAGTTCAGCGGCGAGGAGGGCGAGATCGAGGACGACGAGAGCGGAGCGGAGACGCGCGAGGAGAAGGAGGCCCTGCAGGCGGCCGCCGAGTAGCCGGGGGTCCCACGAGCGCAGAGCCCCCCGCCCCGCGACCTCCTCGCTCCACGGCCGGTTGGTTTCCTTTTCCTTTCCTTGGCCACAGGCTTTGAAGACAACGTGGATTTCGGTTTGTGCCCATCCTACCCCCGTAGTCTTGACGTTTGCTTCTCTTTTTTTTTTTTTATAATTTGAAATAGTAGAGGTTGGGATTAACTCGACAGGTTAAATTTTTCTCCCCTATTGTGTATTCAATTTTTTAAATTCATACTCTACTTCTTTTAGGCCTTTACGTATGTAGTAGTAACATCAATTAAATGATAATTTTGGAAACTATTTTTGGTTCTTATAAATAAGAAAACAATGAAGCATGTGAATAAACATCTAAATGTTAACTTGTTGGGACCAAACTGCGATGATTTTTGTTTTTTTTTTTTTAACTTTTGTTTTTAAATGTAACAGTTGAGTTTAGGGCCTTTTAAGAACCATTGTTTTTCTTTTATGTTGAAAGTTAACAAAATTAGCATGGTTAAAAAGAAAAACCCCTTCCCCCTGCTCTTCACCGGTGGGTAGCGTGTGCACTGCTAGGCGGGGGTGTCCCCGAGCCCCCCGGCTTTAGGCACTTGGTGTCTCCTCCTCGCAGCCCTCTGCCCCTCAGTGCTCTTTCCAGGGTAATAGTTTTCTAAGGAACTTCAGAATTCTACTAGGTTAAAAATATAAAAGGAGATGAGAATTTTTCAGTATTTTTTATTAATGTTTTTATAAGCCGAGGCAGGTCCCTGCTGTGCTGGCTGAGGAGGGCGGTTCCGGGCTCTTTCCGTCGCTCCGGCCTGCGGAGGGGTGGGAGGCCGGGCGGCTGCAGGAGGGGCCCCTGGGTGCCCCCCGCTTGCGGCGCTGCCCCACACACCGACGAGCGTTTGGTTGTTTCCACTTGAACCCTTCCTGTTCCGCACCCCCTGGAGTTTGTTTTACGCCAATAAAGTCCAGTCCGGTGAGCAGCGGCTGTAACTGCGCTCTGTTGCGTGCGGCGCGGGCAGGGCGGCAGCCCCGGGCCCTGCAGCTCCCGCGGCTGCAGCCCTGGCACACGGGGAAGGCGCCGCCGCTCCCTGCGCCTCTCCCATTGGGAATGACGGACTCGGAAGCGCAGGCAGAGCCGGCCCTGCACCAGGCCTAGGTAGAAGCAGGGCCGCTGCCCTTGCTCTTGGGGCTGGTATCAGCTGCACTTACCAAGTGCTGCAGTTCTTGGCCTTGGGCTGCTTGCACCCCATTATGGGGCACAAAATGCTGAGCACCCCACACTGTACTGGACACCCTGGGCACCCCACACTGTGTAGGGCACCCTACATTGGGCAGGGCACCCCCTGTATCACATGGTGCTGGACACCACGTGCAACCCACACTGTAATGGACACCCCATGCACCCCACATTGTGCAGGGCACCCTGTGCGTTGCACGGAACTCTGCACCCCACATTGTGCATGCACTTCACACTGTGCATGTACCGCACATGGTGCAGGGTACTCTGTGCACCCCACATTGTGCAGGGCACCCCATGCACCCCACACTGTAGTGGACACCCTGTGCACCGCACATAGAGTTTGACACCCCTTGCACCACACACAATGCAGAGCACTCTGTGCACCCCACACTGTGCAGGGCACCCTGTGCATGCACCCCATGCACCACACACCATGCAGGGCACCCCACCCTGTACTGGACACTCCATGCACTGCACACCGCACAGAGCACCCCGTGCAGGGCACACGGTGTTGGACACCCCGTGCACCGCACACTGTGCAGGGCACTCTGCACCCCACACTGTGCATGCACCCCATGCACCGCACACCGTATTGGACACCCCGTGCACTGCACAGCGCACAGGACACCCTGAGCACCGCACACTGTATTGGACACCCTGTACTCCACGCAGGGCACCCCAGTCAAGCCCCAGTGCAGGGATGCCGGCCCAGTCCAGCCAAGCTCCCCCCGCCAGCAGCACCACACGTGGGACGGCCAGAGCCCCTTGATCATAAATATTGTGTAAAATAATCTGTATTTTGGGTATGAATGCCACACCCGCCCCCAACCCTTGCCCAGCTACCGCTCCAGCTGCCCCCGGATGCGGCTGGGGCCGCCTCTGTCCCTCCCTGCGCAGCCCCCGGCAGGGTCTGGCCTCCCGCCATGCGTGGGGCTGGGAGAACATCTGGAAAACATCTGGATCCTGCTGGGGGAGGGGGGGCCTGGGAAGGAGCTAGTTTTGCAGGAACCGGGGGCGGGGAGGGCAGCCCAAACCCCACCAACCCACCCCCATCACCCTGCTCCCCTGGGATGCGGCCATTCCGGCCTGTCCCATCCTGTCCCCACCGCGCACGGGGCGGGAGGTGCCGGAAACGTCTAATTTTAGCGAGTCCTTGGGGGCTGGCGGGAGGGCGGCGGCCCGGACGGTCCCTGGTCCCGCTCAGTAGCGGGGCGGGCGGGTGGCGCCCAGCAGGTCGGGCTGCCCTGTGCGCCAGATCTCGCGCAGGATCCGCTCGCGCTCCTCCAGCCGCTGCGCTCGCGCCAGCTCCTCGGCCGACGCGAACACGTTGATGGCACCCGGGCTCTCCGGAGGCAGCTCTGTGGCCGGCAGCAGCGACTCGGAGGCCGCCCTGTCAATGGTGTCTTCCTCCTCCTCCTCCTCCTCATCATCCTCGTCGTCGTCCTCGTCCTTGTCGCCACCGCGGTGGGGCGGGCGCGGGGGGCACGAGCGCCGCAGCACCAGCAGCCCCAGCGTGAGCAGCAGCCCCGCGCAGACGCCCAGCACGAAGTAGAGGCCGAAGCTCTCGGGGTTGTCTGCAGGGAGCGGGACGTGAGGCCGGGGCCGCCGCAGCCCGGCCGCCGCCGCCGCCACTCACCTCGCACGTGCGCGAAGGCCGCCAGGCTGCTGCTCAGCAGCTCCATGGGCCGCGGCTCCATCCCGGTGCCCGCGGGGGCTGCGCGGCCGCCTGGGGGCAGAGGGGCCACGGGCAGGCACTGAGTGCGGCGCTGGGGTCCCGCGGGACACGGGCTGAGCGGCGTCTGGGGATCCCAACCCCAAAAAGCAACCCTCCCTCCCGCCACCCAATCGGCCTGTGCCCCCTGCCCGTCACCGCCAAAGCGCCCCCATCACCAGCAGTGGCCGCCGGTCCCCACCTCATCCGGCGCCAATGCTGCCCTGGCACCGGGACGAGCCCTTTTCCCAGAAACATCTCCACAGAGGGAGGAATGAGGAAAGAAATGCAGAAAATGTGACACATCAGCAGGGCCGGCCCCGGAGCGCTGCCCGCACGGCGGCTCCGACCGTCCTCCCCCAGGCGCAGAACCAGCACCAGGAGTGACGGGCACTGGGACCAGGGTGCCCGTGGCCTCACTCCGGGGCGGGCGCCGGAGGGGCTCCCACCGTGGGGCTGGAGCTGGTGGGAAGGGGCAGCGGGAGCCCAGCCGGGATCATCCCGGGCCCCAGTCCCTGCCCGTGCGGCCCCGCAGGGACAGGGTGCAGAGCCCCGTGCGCCCCAGCACCGAGTGGCAGCGCCCCAAGCGCCAGGGCCTGGTCCCCTGCGCCACGCGCGACCCCGCGTGCTCCGGCCTCGCACCGCGGCCCCGAGGGAGGCCCACGGCCCCACGCACCGAGCCCACCTCCCCATGCACCGAGCCCAGGTCCCCATGCACCGAGCCCACGGCCCCATGTCCCACACCCATGTTCCCGTGCCGCGAGCCCCCATCCCCGCACATGGAGCCCCCGTCCCCACGTACCGAGCCCTTGGCCCCGGCTCCCCGGCCGCTCTGAGCGCGCGGTGCCGCCGCGGCCGCAGGCAGGGTCTGCTCCGCATCAAGGCAGCAGCAACAGGAAATACTTCGGCGGAGGCCGCGCTCGGCGGAGCCAATGGCAGCGGCGGCGCCCGCTCCCCCGGGACGCCACTGCAGCCCCCTCCACGGCCGGCCCCGCCGCCCCCCGCACCCCCGGCCCGCACCCCTCCGTGCGACCGTCGTTGCCAACAGGCAGGAGCAGCTCCGGCAGTACAAAAATAACGTCTTTATACAAACTCGCTCGGGGTTTTGCTTTGTTTTGTTTCGTTTTTACAAGAGGCTCCTTCCCCGTCCCGCTCCGCGCGCCGGCCCCTGGGCTTGAGTAGGGCCAGACCCCCCCACTATTGCATTAACTGACACAAAGGCGGCCCGGACACGGGCCAGGAGGAGCCATCGCGGGGCCAGGACGCAGCTGCCCGCGGCCACAGTCACTAAGGCGAGGACGGGGCCGGCAGCGGCGCCGGGCCCGGCCGGGGCTGCACCGGGCACTGCGGCTGCACCGGGCGGCCCCGAGCGGAGCTGGCGGCAGGAGCCTCCGTCTGGCAAGAGCGGCATCCAGTTCACAGCGGGGCTCAGGACGGGCTCCCCGGGGGCACGAGGTGACACCCAGGGCCATCCCTGTCCAGCCCCCATCGGGAGAGCGGAGCAGGGCCCGGCTGCGGGGCCGCCTGGCAAGACAAGCTGGGAGCAGAGAGCAGCGGCGCGGGGCAGCCCGGCCCCGGCCACACCAGCCCGGGGAACCTTTCTTCACATTAGAACTCATATATTAGATCTGTACCACAACTCAAGGGTGAAAAGGCTAAATCAATTAATGCAATCTTAACTCCATCTTAGAGAAGCTACTGAAAAAAATAAGATTAAATCATAGATTCTGATGAAACTAAAAGAACCGGTGAAAGAGGCCAAAGGCCAAGACAGGCCCAGTTCTGCAGAACCTTTCAATAGCTACAGGCAGGCCCAAAGGCCCAGGGGAGGGTCTGCGCTGCCCGTCTGCCCGGGGCCGGTTCCGTGCTGCTGCCCCCGGCCACCCCGGGGCTGACGACACCTTCAAAGCGGCCGGGTGCCAGGAACAGAGGACGGGATGCAGAGGAAGGGCAGGGGGAGGGTTCCCGGAGTTCTTCCTTTCAAGAAGCCCAGGTAACTCTAAGCTTATCCAGAGCAGAGGCAGCGCCCACGCGGCACCGGCGCGGCACTCGGGCCAGCAAAGCGGCTTCCCCGCCGTCGCCTCCTCCTTTGCAACAGGCTTTGCTCGGTCATGAGAACAGCATGGTTAAAAAGACCAGAGAGGTAGATTACAAAGTCACGATTAAAAGCAGATTAGTCATCTAGGCTTGGATTTAAAAACAAGGATTCCAGAAGATGCCAAGAGATTGCTGCTTTCCAACTGAGCTTTCCCAAAGTGTTCTCCCTCCAGAGTGAGTGTGAGTGTGTGCCCCTCAACGGAGCTCCGAAGAAATGCTACATTATTCTCCGTCATGGGACACCGGTATTGCTGTCGGGCTGTAGTAGGTGACGTGAAAGGCAGGTTGCAGGATGGTGCTTGTGCTCTCGGGTGCGTGGGAAGCTACTTCCGAAGGTACCTCTGGGCCAGGATGGCTGCATCCAAAGGGTTCATGGGCTGCGCATCGTGGCCCAGGCGCCGCACAGGGGGGATGTTCCCGAACTGCCGCTTCTGCAGGAAGCTCTTGGCCTCATGCAACGTGTTCTTCTCCTCAGCCAGGAGCAGCTGCTGCCGCATGTAGTTCTCGAACTCGTACTGCGAGCACTCCTCCGTGACCTTCACCTGCAGGGGAAGCACCTGAGCCGAGCCCC
>JAVCKT010022584.1:0-10672 GCA_032273925.1 Rhynchotus rufescens
AAGTAGAAATGCAATTTAAGAATGTGGCTTCACTGAAGTATTTTTGTTTTTCTTGATTGCGTATTTTACATTTCATTTAGATGTGCAGATTACTTTGTACCTTCAGTAACACTGGAGGTGCCATCGTTCTGCAGCATCTTTCTAGTGCATTGCTTGCACGCAGAAAGGAAAAGACACTGAGTAGCAACTAACTAGCATAGATTGTTAACGGCAATTTTTCTAAGGTGTTCAGAAGTCAATATTCAAGTAAAGCATTTAAAGAGAAGTAAGGTGATGTGCATTCTGTCATTGGTCAGCATGAAAGTGAGTTCATGGTTTCCAACATGATTCATAATGTGCTAAAGCAGAAATTTTGGAAACAACTGGGTGGTTTGTCTTAGTACTGCTTCTTGTCACCAGCCCAGGTAATAGAAGCAATTTTCTACATTGATACTGACACTAGCATGACAGTAGTGTCATGCATGACAATTTAAAGACACATGGCAGAATTTCGTTCTATGAAATACATGTAATTGTTTCTAGTTTCTTTGGAAACAAGCAACAGTTTTTAATTAAACACCTCTTGGTGGACTGTGAGAGCATGTATATGAGCCTATAAGTGTCTCAGACCAATGTCTGCCTATTTTAGTGGGTTCTAATATAAAATGGCACCAGATCAATACATGCCATCCATTTCGTGTACGAGTATGGTTAATCCAGCACAGTGTAACACATATTTAAATTTTACTGATGTATAGATGTTTCTTTGTGTCTCGGAATTAACACATTTTTTTAGATAGGACTGAATTTATCTCCGAAGGGAGCAACTGTCTGAAAAATACACATGCTAATCAATGTATGTTTTGAAAGCATGTGACCAGTGGAAAGAGCTGACATGGAATTCAATGAAATGGGAAGCATGTAGATACCTTGCTGTCCACGTGGAGGAAAGATTACAGTAGATGCCTACTTCTCAAATGCATGCTGGCTGCCAGCTTGTAAGATGTCTTAACAATTGCTTATACCAAGAGCTGGGAGCAACAAGTTTAATGCCTCCACTCTTGACAGAAAATAATTTCTGTACTGCCTCTAGTGTTGCTGCTGTATTCCTCAGTACCCTGAGAGGAGAGTTTATGCTGCCACTGTAAGCATGCTGTAGGGATGGATTTTTTTTTCGTACAAAGCTGTCATTTTTTCTTCTCATACTTAAAAGACCTGTTCAATTTCAGTCTATATTGAAGGTTTACTTTTTGCTGTGCTTGCATGATTACTATAATGTTCTTGAAGCATGGAAGTGGGCCTGCTGTTCTTATGACAGGTATTCAGCTGGGAGCGACAGTCTCTGGTTCTCTCGGGTATCTTCTGTTTTCATAACATCTTACAATTAGTAGGGGCAGTTAATCATGTTAGTTGAAGCTAAGTGAGCACTAAGTTATATTTTTAATATCCTGATTCTTAATATATTTGTGACATATACTGACTGAAAAGTATGAGGCTAAGTCCTTGATGATCTTCCCCTGTAATACACAGGCAAACAACATTTGTTCTTCTTTGCATTATGCTTTGAAATCCAAAAGAACAGTTAGCTTTGATGCTGACTTCCATTGTAGAAAAACATTTAGCTTAAAACAGATGGTAAATATAGTTGACACTCGTCGTTTGTGTTGTAAAGCTACTGAACTGTCTCCATGGAAGAAGTTTATAAACATCCCTTTTATAACATGCTTTGCTGAAGCCTGCACATTCTTCAGCTTGTAAAGAAATGTGGTGTTTCTGTGTGTTCCTGGTGTTCCTGCTCTGTGACTTCTCGTTCTGTCATGAAGGCCTGCCAGCCTATTTGCATTGTACAAAGGTATAAATATTTCATTCTTTCATCTTCACTGGCATTGCCTTTTTCTTGAAATTAAGAGCATAGATGTGCTTTTTGAGTTCTGATGCCCAAGGAATCATAATAAATTATAAAGAAGCTTTAAAGTACCTTTTTTTTTTTCCTGTAGAATGCCATTAACTTGGCAAATCAAGCTCTGTTGCAACCATGTTTTCTTCATTTTTCTGACTTCTGTGGTGGAGATGCCATGATAAGTTCAAAAGAATAGTCTGATAAGCCCACATTTCTTTATTTTTTCTCTCTCTCATCTTAAGTCACAAGACTTAAAGCCAAGCAGGACATTTATAGCTGTCTGTGCATTGACTCTGAATATGTTTTCATGATTATACCTTTGGGATAATTATGCAAGTGCATTTGCTAATTTGTAAGTAGTATTAATACCAGTCCTACAAATCCTTTCAGCTGTTAATATAAAGATTTGGATAACACATGTACACAGGCAGTACAAACTGAACTCGTTCTTCTCTGGAGCAGCAGTTCTAATTTTGTTATTTGATTTGTTTAAATTTGATTCAATTGAACAATTTTAGCTTTTATATTCAATTTCAAAATAAAGATGACTGATGTGTAGTTACCAGACTGCAATGAATTTCAGCTATGTAGATCCAGTGAACATGGTATATTTAAACATGGACGGGAATTAAACATAAAACTAAACAATCGTGAAAAAATATTACCCCAATTTGTTATGCTTTTCAAAATGCTTTTCTGATTCTCCCCTATGCAAAAAAAAAAAAAAAAAAAAGCTAGTAGTGTGGTGTTGCTCTTGCTTTCTCTCTTCCTCTCACTGGACAGTTATTTAGTCCTATCTATCTAGATATTTAACTGTAATATTCTAGAGAACTTGCATTTCTTTCAGCAGAAAACACATCTTGTAGGAAGTCTAAGATACTGAATTCTCTCTGCTGGATCCCTTCATCAAACTAGTCTCTCACTACATCATGTCGTACAGGTCTTTGAACATATTGGAAGAGATGAGGCTCACCAGGTAACAAGACCATGAGTTGTTGGTCCCATGAGGAGCTGTGTAGTCCTTTAAATCTGAAATAATTTTATTTTCAGTCTTGTCTTGGATATGCACACACTTGTATTTGTGGGCTCACTTGTGCACACACACACTCTTTTTTTGTGGCAAAACAGCATTGATAACTTTTGATCAGCTCTATCAAACCAAGCAATATCTTGAATACCTCTTTAAGAGGAAAGAGGTATTTGGGTCTCGGACAGCCTTTCACAGCAGGCACTGATTTGTATTTGGCTGTGGACCAGGCGCTCTTTGATCAAAGACATCAACTTCTCCTACTTATGCCTAGGTGGATTTCCTATAAAGGCAGCACTGAGCACATGAACAGCGTAGGATTCTCTTTGTTGCTGTGGGAGCTTTAAAGCAGAGATAGTCACTGTTTTTGCAGTGCTTAACTTTGACGTGGTACACTGAAAAATAAATAAAGCTCTTCAACAGCTGAACTTAAATCTAACGGTCATTAAGGAATCTGCTAACAACCACCTTGTTGGCAGGAAATTGGTTCCTGAGGCTTTAAAAGGCGAGCTTTTTTTATGTGCAATGTATTTTGAATGTGCAGAGAAATTGAAGTACTATATTACTCTCTTCCATCTCTTGAGCCTGAGTTCTTAGAATCAATGACAGGTTTGTGGCATTGTATTTTAGAATGAAGTTGTCTTTTTTTTATATTGTTAACTCACGTGGATTACTTATGCAATATTGAACGCTATTTGGTAGCTTTTGTAACCTTAAAAGCAGTGGGTTGCTCACAGTATGCAAGTGGAGTGTTTCAGTTTGCATTCTGTCTTACCTAAGGTAAAAGCTTGTGTAAATGTAAATGGGAACTGTAATTTGCTTTTTAAATCACATAGCTTATTTAGTTTGGGAGATTTCTTTTTTATATATACAGTGCTAGCTGATTTGTTACTCAAGCTTCTGCAAAGTAATACTTTGCCTTCTCACAATGCTCGTGTGTTAGGATTAGATAAAATTCAGATGTGCAAAGTCTGTTTCACTGCAGTCCCTGAATATTGTCTCTAAACTCAAAGGGTTAGGGCTGCTCAGGCATTTCCACATTTTGACAGAAGAATCAGTTGAGCAGAACCTCTTGGAGGTGTGCCTAAGAGCAGGCTTGTTCTGCTGAATAATCCCTCTCTCCTTAGTAGGTACCCCCTGTGCAGACCACAAACGCTACCTGAGCTTAGCAGATTGCTTCCTGTCTGTGTTTATAATGGCTCAATATCTCTGCTGCGTCTCATTGTCTTATTTACACAAAGGTAAAGGACAAGTTTTAAACTTAAGCTGAAGAGTTTTAATTTTGATTTTTAAACCTTGTAATGAGCTGTACTGCCCACATCCAAAACAGACTTTAGAAGCAAACTCTGGCGGACTGTATGGTTTCATGTAGAACAAAAATGTTCTGAATAAAAATCTCTGAATTCAGAGGGCCAAATAATCTCTTCAGCAGCCTGAGAGCAAATGTGAGGGAGAGGATGTTAGGGGCAATGCATAAGGCTGCATTACAGGCAATCTGGTGGACCCTGTGCAAGGGCAGAACAGTGTATGCACTTGTGCCATAAATGCATTGCATGTCTCAAATGCCAGACTTGCATAGGAATCATCCCAGTATTATGGCAGCTGAAGTGTCTCTATATTAAATTGCAAGCAGTACTGTCTTTCAGCTGTGCTGAAGAATTCTTATGTTTACACATATTGTCTTTGTGTGAAGGAGTATTTTAAATGAGAGAGATTTGAAATAATGCACAGACTAATTTCAGGAATGAATTATTAAGGTGTCATGCTGCTGGAAATACCTGGGTGATTTGCTAGTTGGTGAATCCATGATATTGCATACTAAAAGAAGCAATAAATCTGGAACTCCCCATGATTGTACTGAACTCCCGTTTAGTTGAGCAGTGATGGTAAGCTGGGCTAATCCATCTTTTAGTTCCCTTTCAACAGATTTTTTGTGTTACCATCCTAGATGTGAAACTACATACACTTTTATTCTATTTTGATATTACATGAAGCTCCTAGAAATGGTCATGCTTAGGCTTGCAGCTCACCTTTAATTTCCCAGGCTTGATAGTTATTCTGGCTTTCCAAGATGAACAAAATGTTCTACTATTGAAAAAAGAGGAAACCACTTCATTAAATATGTGCTGTTGAAAGAAAGGGAAGCTGAAAGTCAAAATTTGGTTTGGAAGCAGACTCAGAAAAAATGCTTGCAGTGTTTGAATAATTGTTGCATTTAGTTTGGCAGTTGGAAGCTCTGGAGGCTGTTTAATATGTAATGAAATTCATACAGCTTTTTTACATCGATCAAAGTAAAGGTACCATTTGCTTGCACTGTGTGTTACTAACTTGTTTAACTACACAGCAAGATCCAGTTTTCTGAGTTAGTGGTGGTATTGTGGGGATGTGTGTCCAGATGACAGAGGTATGTCAGTCTTAGTGCTTTGGTCTAAAAGAGATGGGAAACTTTCAGTTCTCTTCTTGCTTTTATTAATAGCTCATCTTCAATTCTCAGTGCTTTACAACCCTTACTTATTTCTTCTCTTCCAAGGCCAAATGCTGCTACTCCTTTTGAGATGCATTAATGCATCTCAAATTAAGAAGTAGTTCTTGCCAAAACAAGGAAGATAACAGTGATCTGGTTTGTTTAGTGTCATCTGCATCCTGAGGCTAAATACAGCATATCCAGCTTCCCTGTAAAAATTCTGATGGAAAAAGGCTACTTAAACATCTTTTAAAGAAGTTAGAATGCTGCTTTGGTTTAAATTGCCTGTCGTCAGTGCCCTTAGGAGAGTTTGGTGCTACGTTTTTAACAAATGGTCTCACTTCTGTGAGTCTAGTGAATCCTGGAGTTGCACAGTAGGAGTCTGACAGACTGTAGGTTGCATTAAACAGCTTTAGGTTTTTATTGAAAACACTGTCCTCGGTTCAAAGGCAAGGTAATTGTCCTGTCCTGGAGTGATAGCAGCCCCTCCTTTGCTGACAGCAGGCCATCTGGTTGCAATAAGTTATACGGCCCTGGCAAGGCATTTTGGCAGCTTTTTAGTAGCTGCAGATGACTGAAAGCTTCACATGCACATAGGTAGAAAGCAAGAAATACCTCACTGATGACCATGATATCTTTCTCTGTCCTTGGTCACAAAATACTACATCTTTGCCTCTTTTTGCATGTTAGATATACTTCTAGGGGAAGCTTTCAGAAAGCAAAGGAGTGCGTGGCGTTTTTCAGCAGGTAACTTTGGCTGCAGATTAACTCCTCTAATTTGTTGAAGGAGAGCTTAGTTAATGGTCACTATGGTGTGTGTATTTCAGGTGTCATTGGCAGCATTTGTACTTTACCACCCAAAGGCTATTACTGTACTTTTATCCAGCAGTTAAAGTGCATGCTTTTAGGAGGTGTGGGTTTTTTTGTGTGGTTTTTATTTCTTTTTTTTTTTCTTCTCCTATTTTCTTAAGTACTTTAAGAGTACTTAAAACTCTTGGTTGTTGTAGCAAGGAGGTAGGTTCCTTTTCTGAAAATTTGCCAGGGAGTTGGTTTGCATCCCTAGTAAAACATCCAGAGTGTACAAAGCAGTTAGCTGACTAATTGGTCCTCCTGGCAGCTACTTCTTTCTCTTGCTGTCCCAGCCAACGCGTTACTACTTCTAACTTGCCTTTCAGGCTTGGGTTTGTGCCCTGCCAAAACAAATTGTCTCAGCAAGTGATGTTTATTAAATAGAAATGGCTGCGAGGGTTTTGGAGCAGGGAGACAAGTTTTGTTCCCATAATGTTTAAATTATAGCTTCACTCTAAAATAGGGTTAAATTCTTGCCAGTGGGAAATATTGAATGTGAGACTTGGACTGCAGTGTCTGATTTGCTGAGAATGTTCTTTGAATTCCCCTGTCAGATTTTCTTTTATCCTAGAATGTGGTTCTACATTCTCTTGCCATGCATAATTGTTTTTGCTTTAGAAATTTTATCCATGTGCTGTTTGTATTTACTTTTTCTTTAAGTGCAATTCCAAGCTGAGGCTTTTCCTTGGTGAAAAAGGTCTGTTGCTACACTTTGTGAAACAGGGTGCTCCGGAGTATCATCAGTTAACTGCTTAAAGCATTTTATAATTTCTCGTTTGGACAAAGGTAGTAAAATATCACTCCTTGCTAGTTCTTTCTTTCCTACCATTCTATTTTTAGAGCTGGGGTCCTTGCTGGTATATTTGTAGTAGGGCATGAATAACATTTAGCTTAGCTTTAAATGTTAAGAAAAAACACTTTGAACCTTGCTTAGCTATGCTTGTTATTTTTGTGGGTAGGCAGTTTGGACATTCATGTGGGGACTGCCCACAGGTTAAAATAACTCTGAAACTATATTGAGTTGTTACTAAAATTCAGCAGAACATTTTATGCATAATGAGAAAAGTAATCTGGCAGGTTTGACTTGTTCTGAGGCTGCCAGGATATATAGGAAGCGGATGTGTGATGCCTCGTTTATGTGCAGCATGTCAATGAGCAGAAATTGCAAAGCACTCATTTACTTGTCTGTCAAAATGCTAGACTTGATTGTGTCTTTATAGATGGATTTTATTGATGTTGATATAGATGTACATAAATTTTATCATCTTTTGAGTGGTTATAGCAAATACAACATAGACATGAATTTGTGTAGGTCATTCTGCTTTCTGTATTTTAATAAATGGTGATTTTATGTAACATTAGGGGATATCGATGATTTAAACAGAGTAGGATATAGGAGTTTCTGAAAACTAAAAGCTAGAGTGACACCTCATACAGCAAGAACCTTCTTGGGGCACTTTATATCTTGGTGCAAAGTATAATAAACCTGTAGAGCTCCTCTTACAGTCTATAGATAGCTTTCCAGCTCTTCAGAACAGCATGGCATTCAAATGATTTTCTCGTAGGGCACAATGAAACTGAAATAAAGAATGTGAGTAACCCTTAGATGACTTGAACAGTACCTTAAACTGAATGCCACCCATCTCAACACCAGCCAAGCAGAAAGTCCAAGACAGCCATAAGTGCTGTGCAGTATAGTTGAGAGGAAAAGGATATGGAAGTGGACAGGACAAATCACTCCGCAAAAGGGAATTGCCAAGACTGGTTACTACCTTGTGTGACTTTACTTCATCAGCCAACGTATACTGTAGAAGTCTATAGATGCTGACAAAGGGAAGTTAGGTTCAGGGGTACAGATACATCTTCAAATGGTTTTAGGTTAATCTCACCAGCATCAAAGAACCATGCAACTTCATCTGCAGGGAACTGTCTAAATACTGATCTTATTTATATACTGTGGTGTTCATTGCCTTATTAGTTGCCTCATAATGTGATTGAATTTACTGTGCAATTTAAAACTCATTTTATGGTAGCTATAGCAAATGCGTATTAGTATATATAGGCTATGTATGTGATCAGCTAAACTTAATTTAGTAATTGTCCTGTTCCCCTCAATTACACCAAGGTTTTGATGCTTCTGTGACTGAGGAAACCTACGGTATTCTGTACATCAACCAAGCTGGGTAATCAAAATATGCAGAGGCATTTGGAGATTACTTTGTAAAAGTTATTCAGTTTGTGGGCTTCAAAATGAACAAAACATTCAAAATGTTTTGCGTGCAAGTCTTGCTGTGTTATTGCAATTGAACATCATATTATACCTGAACATATTGAACACATTGTAATTGAACATCAGCAGGTTTTGGAGCCTTGCAGGAGAACAGAACTCTATAACTTTGCTTCAGTCACAGTGTGGAAGATAGAGATTAAATCCAACTGCAAAATCAAGATGTAAAAGTTGTTTGCTGGTGGTATATGTGCACTGAGAGAATTAAATATACATGTGGACAAAATATTTGAAGATTTTTCTTGTCAGCAAGTTGTCTTCCTTCTTGTAACCTTGACACATTCCAGTATGCAAAATCTTCTCAGCCCTTCCTGGGTTTGGATGAAAATGAGCATATTATATGTTTTTCACTGCTCCTTCCTTGGATAGGGACTCTTAAGTAGTTTGGATTTGCTTTTAACCACTGAGATGTCTAGTTAAGTATATGCAGAAATGAATAAGTACTCATGACAGTGGAAGACAGGCCTTAAATTCTGAATTGCCCAGCTGATGAGTGTGTGAATCTTGATCTACTATATGGTAGCCCAGTGAAATGTGTTACAGCAGGACATAGACCCTTGTGTTACCTTCCTAGCCCCAGAGCTCTGCTATCCGACACAGAATAAAAGTGACACAGAGCCAAGGCAAAAAGATAGCACTTATGGTCTCACTTTAATGCTTAATAAATGCTAAGTTTCACCCTTTGTAGACATCTCTGATTAATGGAACTTAGTATTTTTATGTATTTGTGACTATTACTGGAAGTTGTAAGCTGGTGGATTTTAGGAGCCAACACTGGCGGAGTTTGAGGCAGGATAATCTACTCTGTCTTTTGTTTGTTTGTGGCAGTGACACTAATAGTACTGTGTTGGTCTAGCCTCTATCTCTTTGAAGCTAAAGTCTTCAGAGTCTTGTAAGAGGGATCTCTGTAGGAAGCCTCTCTTCTGTAGTTTGGCAAACATTGACTCAGTTTAGATCAGTTGGTTTTAACACTACTTCTACTTAACTGATTGTTGGTTCATATGGGCCTCAGTTGCACCTGAATCTGACTTCCAGGTGTCTCAGCTTACAGCATGAACAGGCTGCTGTCAGAGGCAAGCACAGGTGCCCAAATAATGGGAACACTGTTGTGGCTGTACATGAGTGAGCTGTACTTGGGGCTGGTTTTATTACCATCCTGTTTGGTAACACCTGTGTGTCACCACACATCTGAAACCTTTAGACAGGAGCTAGGGCCCTGTAGTGCTCACTGCTGTATGGACATAACATCTGCTGTAAAGAATGTGCAGTTCAAATGGGGCACAGATCAAGGGAACACGATAGTTAATAAAGATACTGTCTTGATCCCTACAAAGAAATTTCAAAATATCACAATGGTAGTTTTTGTGTGAGTAGGGACAGCGTGATCAGTCAAATGTTTTTATAGTTACCTACATAAAGCTTTAATAGAATAAGAAACTGTGGAGTGTATGTTGCTTTGAACAACTAGTAAGATTTTTCAGCAAAGTGCCTCCATTACACACTCAACTGAAGTTCTTTTAAATCCTCTTTAAGGCTGTGTATTTTGAATTGTCATTATTTGACAGATCATATTTTTCCTGACACATCGAGAAAGAGGCTTGATCTCTTAGTGCTGTGAGTTTCATCTCTTCATGTTGTAGTTTGTGGTGGGGACGGGCTGGCTTGGAGTTCCCTACATGCAGCTGGTAGTTGCAAACAAAATCAGAAAGTGCAAATATAAGATTATTCCTCTGGGCTCTGGAACAAGTCAAAGACTTCAGTCTCACCAGTATATATAAACTTAGTGAGTACACAATACATGCCCCCACTGTTTTTGGCCTGCCTTTAGACTCCACTGGAACTGTTTAGCTTGATAGTGGGTGCAATGACAGACACTTAGCACTAGAATAAATTTTGTTTCTTAGAGACACTGCAATGCCAAGAATATCAGCCATAACTTTTTATTTCTCCCTTTCCCATTCAGGAATTTCTTGGCTTCTCCATTGCCGAATTTTTAACTTAACTGTTTTGTTCTCTATTTTAAAACACCAAGATATTTTTTTTTTACCCTCTTGTCCATGCTGGCTCAGTACCTGGTGCTTTGATGAAGTCCAGGCAAGACCTCTGCACACAATCTTGTTGAAAAGCCATGGGCACAGGTCAACATTAGGGGGGTTGGACTGGTTG
>JAVCKT010022585.1:6956-37529 GCA_032273925.1 Rhynchotus rufescens
CGGTGCGAGATGAGGGAAAGGAGTTTGGTTTCTGAGTAGGTTAACCTGGACTTTTTCCAGTCAGCAGATACGTATGTGAACACATTTAGCTGTTTACTGGTTTTCTCATATAGTTTTGGTAATGTGCTCTGTAGTTGCAGGTAGAAGCTATGCACGTGTAGGCCCTCGGGGCTGGTGAAGCCATCCTGGGGTAGCCAGGGCTAAGAAGGCCCTTGTGCTTGACACCAGCCACTGCTTTGTGAAGCCTCTGAGCTGGTTTTCACCTTGGAAAACAGCTTCACCTGTAAATGGGAGTTCCTGGTTCCCTATATCCTAATTGATACCTACAAAGCAATTCTAGAAACCCAGATACATGCAGTTAATTTAGGATTTTAAGAAATATTATTTTTCCCTAATGCTCTCCGGGCCCCAGCTACATAAATAGATCCAGAACAGTTAGTAAATTTAGAAGGGGCAGGCGGAGGGAAATCTGTTGTGTCTGGGTGAGCAGCGGAGCGTCTGACGTCCTGGCTTCGCCCTCGCACCGGATGACGACGACTGGGGACGACGACAGCCATCCAGTTTCATAGATCCCTTCTGAATCACAACGCGTTTGCTGCTGTCACCTGTCACTTCTCCTGGGAATGTCTCACCCGCTCACACCTGGTTAGAAGCGATGCAGCTTTTCATTGCTTGCCCAAGTTTCTCCTGGAAAAAAGTACCCCTGGTAGCAAAGGGCTTATATGACTTGTTAGTCTCTGTAAAAGTGCGTGGCAACTGCAGCTTGTCCCTTGTCCTTGTCTGTCGTGTCCTCCCCACAGCATGCAGAAATGACGGCCTGCCTCTGCGTGAGCAAATGCCCCTTTCTGATCCCTATAGCTTGCTTATTTGTTGGCGTTCGAGCCTCGCGTCCCTAAACGGAGCATCATAGCCAGTCATGAGTCACCGTGCAGGAACGAAATGTCAAAGTTGAAATAAAGTTTACTGCCACAGTTGGTGTGAACAGTGTGACTGGCGGTGTGTCATTCTCATGGCATGGGTGTCTGGGCAGGGGAGAGCTCCCTTGCTCCCCTCGGCGGCGGCAGGAAAATCGGGCGGCGGGATCACCCAAAGCAGGGCAGATTCCGTCCCGGTGAGCTTGAAAACATCTGCATTTTGGGGGAGACAAGAGAGTGAATGCTCCCTTGATTCCCCCAAAACGAGTGTGGTGACTTGAAAGGATGTGGAGTGCCAAGTGCCCTGGGCATTAAGGGGTTGACGCAGTGCTAGGGGATCGCTCTGCAGACGGGCTGTCCCCTCAGCGCGATGGCCCCTTTCCTGGCACGGCCGTGCTGGGAATCTCCGGAGATCTTACACCTTGGGGTGGCACGGAGAAGGCAGCACGCTGGGGGACTCTCTACTGAGGCCTCCCGCAAAAGCCCTGCGTGGAAATTGTCCTTATCCGACCTCTTTGACAGAAATCTCCAGAGCCCTTCCTAACGGCTCGTGCTAGCAAACACTGCCCCGCTCCCCTGTTAGGAAGTAATACTCGCTCAAGACACTTGCGTTGGCTCATTTCCTGTCCTAATGTCACCTCCGCCGTCCCCCTCTCGCAACCCGTGGTGTTGAAAATAGGAGAAGCTTGAAAAGTCACTGCGGCCTTGCTGCTGACGGCAGAGACGCGGCTCCTCTTTCTGCTGCTGCCGCTGCCCGGGCTTTGAGCAGAGCGCTCCAAGTGCCGAGGTTCCGTCTCCAGACTAATTGTAATTGAATTAGTTTGAGATCTGTGGTTGAAGCCTGCCGCTTCACTACTGAGGGTTATATACTTTAAAAATTAATAGCAAGAAGCAGGAACAAATGAAAGAGCAAGAGTTCCTGGTTTCTTAGATAGTAAATCCTTGGGAGCAAGAATGGTCTTTTTGACGCACTTAGCAAGTGTCTAATGGCAATTGTAAATAGTGTTTCTTTTCTGATAACAACTTTAGGATTGACTGTGCTACTGTGAAAGCTGCGTAGCACCTTTGATTTCTAGGACATTAAAAACACAGAGCACCTTGCAGTTTGAATATTAGAAGGTTTTTTCTTTCCTTATTTGTCTCTAACATTCCCATTTCTGTTCAGTAGGGCCTCTAAATAAGTAAAATAACATTAAAAAAAGCCCAACAACCAACAAACTGCCCTCTTGGTATTTTTAGATCTTTATGGAACATCATTTATAGAACATTATTTATAGTTTTCTGATATGCTCCCAGCTAACCTGCCTTCTTGCCTTTTTGCAGAGGCCTCAGCGCCACTACAGTACGTAGTGGCTCCCCTGTAAGTGTCAGCTTTCCTCAGGGCAAAGCTGGCGCTTCAGCAAGGACGTGCGAGGCACATGACCCAGCTCGGAGGTACGTATTGTCCTACATAAAGTTCCAGGGCTGAGCCTGTTCCAGTTTTATTAATTCCCTTTGCCTACATGCAGTTCAAACACTGTCACACACAAGGATTCATTCCCCTTCCAGTTTGTGCCTCCTAGTAGGAATCCGTAGTCCTTTGAAGGGCAGTGGTTGGGAGAGGAAAACCGGGAGCAGTGCACAGGAGAAATGCAGAGCAAGACAAAAGCCATAAATTTCTGGATTTCCACAAATTAAAGAATTAAAGGGAATTCTTCAGATTCTTTTAAACAGACACATCACTACTTTTCCCAGATTTGGAGCTCACCAGATAGAATAAATAGGCACATGTCTCAAGGAATGAGACAGTGCAGGTAGGGCTGATGGTTGGGAACAGAGATTTGTGAATCTGTTCCAAATCTGGTCTTTCCAAAGATGAGTGGTGGTTGTGCGTTGGATACTAATTGCTTGCTACTTGCTGGGTCTAGATTTGGTTTCAGAGAGCATGTACGGTGCAGCAGCTGCAGCTTGGCCTGGATAGCGCCAGGATATTCCGCTTTGCTGTCAGACACCAAATGTCACCTTGATTCTTTGGGCTCTTTTTGGCCTAAAACATGAAGGGAGCTCTCCTGGGACTGAGGAGAAATGTCCTTGCCAGCAATGCAGGAATCAGCCACTACGAAACCTAAAGGGCTGAAAAAGGCCTGACAACCAGGTTAGGTTCATGTGTGCAAGAAGCAGCCTTTCCCAGAACCTGAGGATGGGTCAAAGCATATATTATATATATGCTTTATATATATATATATATATATATATGCTTTATATATATATATATATATATAGCATATTTTGGGACAGCCCCACTGTTGCTAACCCCTGTAACTCTATCTGTGTGGGGCCATTCCCAGCTTTCAGCTCCCTTCAAGGGGAAAGTGAAGCCTATCAACCTTGAGCAAATAGATGGGCTTCACACTTACCTTATTTTGCACCACTTGCACTTTCACCTCACTCTCATCAGACCCTAAAAATAACCATTTTTTGTTTCTAAAGGCTTGATACCTCTCCAAGTGGTGCTGTTATTGCTCTTGGACCTCTGACTCTTGTGAGTCATATCTGCAAATTACATGAGTTGGATTTCAGTGGTCACCATCCCAAAGTAGCTGGCCATTTAAGGTGGAAAAATTCACCATTAATTCATGCATGATTTGGTATATGGTGTCTGTGTTGGGAGTCTTTCCTGTTTTTCTTTTCTGGCAGAAAATTGGAAACTTTTAAGGATAAAGACATTCAAGTTTAAGCTTGCATTCAGCGGTTTTATAAACAAAACTTCTCTGGGCCTCTGAAGCATTATTAAGATTACCTTGCAAAAGAAACAAAATGAACTTTGGGATTTCTGATTTACCTACAAAGAGCAGCCTTGGTAGGTAGCAAATCGCGAGGCAGCCTGAGTGGGCCTTGGCAGGCAGCATGGCAGGGGCCAGCGCGGCTCTCCTGGGCACTAGTGGTGAATATTGACAGGGCACAAGCAGTGGGAAGCAAGGAGGTGCCTCCAGCTGCTGCCAGGAGTTCCCATGGACACTGGCAGAGATGCACTTGCCATGAGGAACATAATGCAGGAACCTGCATTACGTTTCCCTGAGCAGTGCCAGCGCAGAGCGTCTTCGACAAGCCCGGATTTAAGACAAGCAAAGTGTTTGGCTAGCCACAGCATCTGACAAAATGAGGACTGTGAATTTCTGCATTAACAAATAACTTTCGTTACATTGGCAAGCGACTGCTAGGGCTGATGTGAAGAGTCCTTCCAAGTTTTGAGACAGGGAATTTACATTGTGCTGAAAACAGCAGTGAAATACACGGCTTCCTCACTGGAGCTGCCTTTCCCCTGCACTTTGTGTTTTTGCTGTTCCAGAGCAGACAGGGGACTGCTAATACCACTTGTCTGGAAGATAGGAACGAAATATAAGACAGCTATTCAAAGGCTACTGCTGTCTTGCCAGTGATTTATGGTACACAGGAAAGATTCTGATGTGTCATGCTGCAGGGGAAAGGAAAGCGGGACCGGGGTCATGAACAAAAAGGAATTTGCTTATCCAATTTCCGTCTCTTTTTGAATTTGATTGGAACTCACAGTTGTCAGGCTGTGTTTAAGTCTAGTCTTTACCAATGCCTCCTTAACTGCGGAAGGTCAAAACCAATTATTGTTTTGCCTCCAGGGACTTTCCTTCTGAAGAGAGACCTTACAGTGGATATTCTTTAAACTCTTTTCCTCTCAATTAAGGCTGCAGATTCCTTTTTTAGAGGGTTTTTTTTGAGGGGGGGTCTGAGGGGTGGTAATCAGGAGATTGATAGATTCATCAATAGCCTTGAAAAATAAAGCCTGTATGTCTCAGGAAGCTTGAAATCTAATTCCTTTCAACGACTTTTCTCACTCTGAACTTTAAATCTGTCATTTCATTACAGCGGGAATGGAAAGCCCCTGGTTTTCCCAGGCTTCAGTTTTCCTCATTTTTTTAACCCTCAAATACCATGTGGATTGGTGCTTCCAAGTGTTTAGGCTGGTGTTTAGGCTTTTCACGTAGACAAAAATACTCAAGTTCTGATTTGGGTAAGAATTCACAACTGTAAGGACTGGAGAGCATTGGGAGAGGCAGGCCCTACACCAGCCGCTGCAGTCAGACAGGTAACTCGGGCCTTCCAGGGCTTCAGGATGGAAAGGCTGAACATCCTCAGATAGTCTGGGATTTTCTCCTTTCATTTCTATTGTGCACAGCCTCATTTTCACAGTTTGAAGGTGGTACTTTCTTCTACTCCATTGCAGAGATACCTACTAAAGCCCATGCCAGCCGTTTTTCTTTCTGTCCACCCATGCATCCCCCTTTGCTATGATCATTCTTATGTCTGTCAGCAGGGTTAAACGTGCTGCTTCCCTGGGGTTTTGAATGTACCATTTATTGTGGGGGAAGTGAGCAGAAAGAAAACAGCCTCTCTTGAGAAAGAACCTCCAGCTCTGGGGCTGAGGAGAGGGAGGCTGCCCAGGAGCAGTAAGTGCAGGAAACAATACTTAGCTCTTGTACTTGGGCCTTGCTATTTTTAACGCCAGCCCAAGCCACGAGACCGTGCTACCCAGCGTGAGATGTAACACGAGCACTTAAGCAGGTACTTCTGAATACTCGTGTATTTAAGTGGCTGAAATATTGACTACCCTGGCTGCTCCTATAAAAGCTCTACGTAGTGTGTGCTGCTACTCAAGGGAGCCTGTTTTTCTGGAGCCGGGAGGTTTAAGGCTATTGATTAAGCACAGTCGCAGCTTCAGCGGGGCTTGCAGGACTGTGATTATGTGGTTACGAGGCAGCTGCAGGAATTAGGAGTTGATCAGGACCTGCTGCAATTTGTTTAATAAGGCCTTGTGCAGCTTACTTGAAATGCATTGGTTGCCATCGATAGACCTGATTTAAATGTCTATGTTGGGAAATGTCAGCTTATGAACTGGGCTATGTTATCCCTAGAGGGAACATGGAGGGACCAGCTCCGAGGTAAAGCTGCATCCTAGATGCCCACGTTTCATCAGAGAGTGTCCATCTTCTGTGTCTGATGGGGCTAATGAGGGCCCAGCAGGTCAAGATAATATTTGTAAATGGTTTATAAAGGTTTATAATGGTTTGTAAAGGGTTAATGCATTGTAAATGTCTTAATAATCAGCCATTACTTAAAGAGCTAAATAAGTCTAAGAAGGTGCTGATAAATACTTACAATGTGCTATTTCCATCCGCAACACACCTATAATAAGCGTTAGCCAGGTATTAGTCCTTTCTATAACACTTCTGAATAAAATATATGTAAATAAAACTGGAATATCAAGTGTGAGTGAAATCCTGTGAAGTATGACCAAAAGCAAAAGTGCAGAGTTTTCCTTTGTCATGGTGCTAGTGTTTAACCCTGCGAGCACCCTGGGCAGACATCCCAGCGCGGTGATGCCAAGACGTATTTATTGGTTGAAAATAGTGATCCCTTTCTTAAGAAAATCACTGTGAAATGACAAGAGCTTGTTGTTCTTGCCCTGACGAGCATGGACAGCGCAGTGGAAATTTCCTTCCCATCTTCTGGGAGAGCCCAGAAGGGCTTTTCTTTTGATAAGGTGTCTCTCGGGTCCGGCGCTGCTGAAGCAGCCTGAATCAGCACGTCACCATGTGAGCAGGAAGATCCCGGGCTCAGCCGCTGAGTCACATGAATAACTGGAATAGTTCTGCAGAGTCGAATTAATTCCCAGAACCTCTTCAGGCATATACCAGCAGGCACATGCTTTTGCTCCAGCGTTACTTTACAGCGCCATGAGGTAGTGGATATTTTTAATTGTGATAAACCCCTTTACCTGATGTTGGAGTGCTAAGCCTTAGAAGTTTATTGTTGATGCTTTCCTGCTTCCAAGAAGATTTAAGAATAAGCCAAGGCATAACAGAGCTATTAGGGTTAAGCTCAAATCAACTGTACAGTGACTCAGAGCTTGTTGTGGTTTCAGACCAAGTGTTAAGAGGATAGAGGGAAAATCTTGTTATTAACTATTGAATAGCCTGTTGTTCATGCTGCCAGCAAAGATGGGCAGGGAAACTTTGGGTTTTTTTGATTTTTTTACCATTATACTTTGGCAAAAGTGTCAGAGTTACAAGAACAGTAAATCAGATAGATAGCTCTGAGATCCTAGGGAAGTAGGGAAGTCTTTAGACTGCAATTTGGGTGGAGATGTGAAATTCCTCATAGAAGTTTTTTAGTCCAAAAGCTTGTAAAGAATGGGTGTGCATTAGAGAAATAAACTGGTCTAAAAGAGGGAAGTGAGAGAAGAAGGCCGTGCAGCACTATGGAAAATCCAGATACTGCTCCAAGAAGCAGACTAGAGTGTGGGGGCAGGAATAGGGAATTAGGACAGAAAGAGAAGAATAGGAAAGCAAAGTTAGTAGTTAGTGGAAATTTTGAGAGTTTTTCCTTTGAAGCAGTGTGTTTTATGTTGGCTGGATCGCAGTGATAAGCTGGCCAAGCACGTGGGGGAGTGCAGAACCGCTTGCACTTCCACCTGTCACTCTTGAATATATCAGCAATGGATGCAGGGTCTGGTCTGCTATATAGTAGAGCATCACTGATGAGGAGCTAATTACCTGGTCCTCTCTTCATTCTTCTAGAACATTAAAGTTTACGCAATTTCTGCAGCATATATTTGCTAGAGGAAACTTCTCAATACCTTTGTGTCTTCACGTAGAATTCATACACTTTTTTCCCCATAAAAAGAATGTGGGCCTGTTTGGTCTTCTGATCCTGCCACAGCTCACTTCTGTTTCTCATTCTGATCCTTTTAATGTCCTTCAGAAAACCTTATACTGCTACCCGTAACATGTATCACCAACCACCTTCCATGAAAGGACACGAACCTTAGAAGTTTAACATGATTGGGAAATGTGAACCGCAGAAGCAGGAGAGATGTAAGGCCAGAGTTCAGAAGTCTGTTTGTCTCTGCTTTGTATTTTATTGCACAGATGAAAGTGTGTCACTTGCTTGAGCTTAAAGACAGTATCTTCCGCAGTGAAGCATGTGAAATGAAAGCTCACTAAAAACAAGCATGATTTCTGACATCTGTTGCTTGTTTGGGTGGCAAACCAGCCAGTGTTGAAATTCGTGATAACAGTCAGAAAGAAAGTATACAGTCCGGTGGCCATGGAAACCTCATATAGTTTTTTCCTGTTTCCTTTTCTACATTTTTTAGTGAATGAATTGCTGGTGAATGCAGCTGGATGGCAGCCCACGGGACTGCAGTGCTCAGCTTAGCCACAGCACAGGGCAAACCTAGTCAAAAGCAGTGAGCTTTCCCTTTGCATGTCCTCACCAAAGCACTATTTTCAGGAAGCAGCTTTTTTAGGGAAAAGTAATTCATTACCTCAGTGCTAGCGACCGCTCTTTGCCTGGTCCCTCTGGCTCCAGTTGGAAAACGGAATGACGTCAACACGAAGCAGCAAGTCGTGGCTCCTATCCACTATGGTTAAACCCATTCCCTCCACTCCTGCCTCCCAAGCACTGTGGTTGCTAACACGGGAATACCTCTTAAACCAGCAAGAGCAGGATGCAACATGCGGGGCCAGGATTTCCTGGCACTGCCTCAGGGTCATCTGGATGTTTCTGCATGGTACGTGGAGCTGTAGGATCTCGATCCCTGCTTGCTGCACTGACATCCTACTGCAGCACGCAGCTGGTGACGTTTTTGGTGTACTCTTGTGTGATTAGGAGGCTTTAAGCATAACTCGTGCAGTTTAGATATTGTCCAAGAGTTTGCCATGTTCCCTAGTTTTATAATATGATAGCATGTATTCTTTATCAAAAGAAACACATAGGACCTACTGTTTGGTGCCAGTGAAATAATTTTCTTAAGTGTGTTTTGCCATATCTTATTTTGAAATGAAGAAGGATTGTATGAGGGATTAATCCAGGATGGCTGGTGCTTATGGATGTCCTTCTGTTGATGTCAGTGGGTTCTGTTTGAGGCCCTGATGTGTTCACAGTGACAGCAACGGCAATGCTACTGAACATACTCACATGCTCCTAAATCACTGCTTTTAAGAAATTCTTTGTTATTTTGTAGGATTGATACAGTAGTGTATTCTCAGACTATAATCAATCTAAAAGTCCTAAAGTCCTCAGTCCTAAAAACTATACAATTACTTTATGTGATATTAATGCCTGTGTTTTACAGCTCTACCAAGGAAGGGTTAAACAAATGTGTAATATTTTTCTGTTAAGCTTTATGGTTTTTTTTTTTTTTTTTTTCTGAAACAGGCAAGAAGATGATGGCAAAATTGTGAATTTAGGGCTACATGGTTCAGACAATAGATCTAGCTGAAAACTGAAGCCCTGTTTATATTCCAGAACTAAGTATTCCGGTAATGCAGGTATGTATTACAGAAACGCCCCTGGAGTACAATAGTTAGTGGAATGCTCTTTCTATAAAATTTTATTACTAGTTTATAGAATTCCTCAGAGATTATCAAGATGTCTTGCAATCTTTATTATATTTCAACTCAAAATCCCTGTGTGGCTTCTAAATATCTGTAAAACGTCTGTCTGTGTATGGACTTACCCAAGATCACATGGGAAGTGGGTCATGCTGGAACTGATATCATCATTGGATTATTGTACTCATTAGCACTTTGAATCTCTGTAATGCACTTTGAAATCTTCAGATAAAGAGCTTCATGGGACAAATTTGGAGACCTTGATTCAGCTCTTAATTGGACTTAGTCATGTTGAGTCACCAGGAATTTCAGTAGGTGAATCTTTAAAATCCAACACAAGAGTTTTGAGAGAGGTCTGTGAGCGAATCAGACCTGTCAGGTTTGGATGCCTCCTTCCTTTATGCTCTCAGGAAAGTGCTGGCTTTCTAGTGCACTCTTCCACCAACCTCTCCAGCTCTGGCTGCAAAGCTGGGTAGTTCCTGTGTTGTCCTGACAGCTCATTGACCAGCTGCTTGCCAGGCAGCATTTGAAAATTATCTCCTATTCACTGGCATCTCTTACACACACAGAGTTCACCACATCCACACCTTGCCATAGTGCAGGATGTACTTGGCGAACAAAAGCCAAGTTAAAGACGCAAGAAGCATTTTCTTCTTCCCTTCTAGGAAAGACTGTTTACTCCATAAATCAGCTATTAGAACAAAACAGCAAAAGGCTGTGAGTAAGGCACATGATGACTAAAATAATTTAGATGGTGGGAGATACAGAATTTAATGTTGAATACGAATATGTTTGAGTGGGATTTGTCTCAATTAACTTAAGCAATCTAGAAGCTAAGCAAGCTAAGCACTGAGTCTAAGGGAAGCCATCCGGGTCTTGTTCTATCATCAATGGGGAGAAACAGAGAGAGAAATACTCTGAAGTGGTGATTCATCCCATCTGTCTAGGGTGGAATGAATTGCGTTGTGGAGGTACTTCATAACACACTTCCTGATATGTCACAAAATATGTAGAGAGTCTGAGGTGAGTAGCTTATAATTGCTGATTGATTTTAGACAGCTAGTGTTAGGTAAAATAAAGAGAAATACCAGTATATTGCCACGTTCCATATTTAACAAAAGAGAACATTGTTTAAAAGGCTAAAGCCTGAGTTGTATCAAACGATCATTAAGATTGTCTAAACTGTATGTAATCAATGAAATATAACTGATCCTGGAAATGTCATATTGTCACACCGATGGATTTATGGATATGGGAACAGAGCATCTGTTCCTGCTCTGCAAGTGTGCTGAGGATGCTGGAAATTTTACACTTAATCTTGTTCCAAAGAAGCCCAGGCAGTGCAAGTAACTTTCCTTTCCTTTGCAGGTGGCACTTGTAGCAGCTTTTATCTCATTACTGCTCCTTTGGGGAGGGAAAAGAAGAGGGATGTAGTCAGGATAATCCATTCTGTGTCAGAAACACAAGCTTTAAAAATGCCTGATTTAGAATGCAGGACCATTCAAAGTCTGCCTGTTAATTGGAGACACATTAGCTCTTTCAGTACTAGCTCCATGTTTGGTTTGATTTTTTGGACTGTGAAGTTCTCACAAAACTTGGAACTTTTCCATCTTCCTGATGTTTTCTGTGCCAAACTTTCAAAAGAAGGGATTTCCATTTCCCATCCTGTAAGACATCTCTACACATGACTGCGTGGAAGGCACCTAAACTATGGAATATCTAGTCAACCTTCTCATGCCTTCTAAGGTCCTTTCATAGACAAAGACATATGATTTATTCTGTAGCAACAAAGCCACAGAATATATGACAGTCTTGCCAAGTGTGCAGATAAAAGGAATAGCAATCCCAATTCTTAGGATAATGAAGGAAATGGAATCGGGCCACTCAATCCTAAAATTCATCTTTGTTGACTTTGCCCTAATTCAGATGCAACTTACATTTTCTTTTTATTGAGGATCCAGGTCCTCAACAGATCTTCAAACCTGAATATTACAAGGCTGGTAAAATTTCCTGGATATAGATGCAGTTTGGGCCGCAATTTGTAGATCTAGGTTTGATGGAGAAAATAATAAAAAAAAACCTCTGGAAGGTGTTTGGAGAATTGACATTCACCTGTGAGTCTCACCTCAGTTCATCTGCACGTCATACAGAGGTATGAGTTTGCTCCTTCATTTTGATACTCACATGATAAGACTCTAAAACAAAGAACGAGCCCTGATTTAGACTCATTTACAAAAAAAAACCCCTAAAATACCAGAACTGATTTGTGATGGTTCTCTGAATAATAAATTTAACTTGAGAATAACTGTGAGCAATCAGATTTTGGATGTAATAACAGCTTTTTTTTGGTGTTTCCTAATCCCATTACTTTGCTTAATTATATCATGCATCCATTCAATATGTAAAATATGCTGCTAAGAATGTTCTACTTTTAAAAATAACAAAAATATGCCAGAAAAGTAGACAAGTTATAAATAATACTAGAATCACTACAAATGATGATGACAATATGGAGCCAGTGGGTCTAGTCTCACAAGTGAAAATTACTAGGCGTGAGAAAGAATTACGGAATGACAACTGTAGTGCTCTAAATTTTTGAAATATTTCACACATATTCACGGTGGAGAAACCTTGCAACAAAAGAAGAAATAAGCAGGATGTGCTCCTGTACTGTTCCGTCACAAGGACCTTTGCTAGTGACTTCAGGAGGTCTAGGATGAAGCTGTATAATTTGCCAAAGGTTGAACTGGATGTTAGCATCAGGGTGAGATAAAGCTTCTGGATTCCAGTGCTGTGTACTGTCCGTGAGAGCAAGCAACCACTTACACAGTGTAACACCTTGTATGGTGATGACAGCATAAATCACTCCAGCCCCTCAGTTTCATATCATTCTAATGTTAATTCTAAAGTTTAGGAAGCAGCATTTTTCTTTTTTTCTTTTAAGCCCTGGACATGGAATGCTTTACTTTGATACAAACCTGTGGACTATTGAGACTGAGACTGATCCCTTCTTTAATCCTAGGAGAAAGAGTAATAAAAGTGCAATATAGCAAAGGTGATAAGGGCAGAAATAGACTAAAATGGGAGGACTTATGGACAGCTTACAGGTCTGGATTGTAGTTACTGAGTTGTTCAGAAGATTGGTAAGTGTAAGGGAAGGAATACAACCATGAACTGAAAAGAAAGGGGATGGGGAGAGCTTGACAGCACTTTGGGCAGAATACTCACAGGACTGAGTCTGCTTTGAGGTTTCAGCTTGCGTTTTGGGTCTTATTTTTGCTGTAGCATCCTTAGGGATACTTGGCATCCTGTTGCTTGCAATTTGTTATTTGGGAAGAAAATCAATTGGCCTGACTTACGGTATGCTGGATATGTTCACATAGATATTTAATAAATAAACCGAGGACTTGACGTAGATAGTGTACTAGCTTTATGTCCACGCCTGCACATGAGTAATTCCCATTGATGCTGCTGATGCCTGCGTGTGAAACAGCTAAACGAAGCCCCAAGTTACGTCAGTTTGAAATCTCAGCCTTCAGTCAGAACCAATACTTGTATTCATGAGGGCTGATCAAATCTGATTGAAGTTTTTCCACAAAGAGTACTGGATTTGGGGCTGGGCCCTAACAAGGAACATATTTTAAAATTTGTTATGATATTGCAGAAATGTACTACATTATATGCTTATTGTTGGCTAAATACTTAATTTTGGACACTTTTTCTTCCCTATATCAGAAGAGAGATCCAGAAAATCATTCTTTTATGAACAGGAATGGTAAAGAACATATATGATAAACTGTAACTTCTTTAATAAAAACAAATACTCTATCCACAAAACATTGTACTATCGAGGAGAAAGATGTGTCAGGAAGGAGAACTGAGCTTTTGATGAGTTGTATGTTTTTTTCCAAAGCCAAAGCAACAGTTGGTGACTATTTTGCTCTTTGCTTCTTTTGTCTTGGTGCCCATGGAACTCTTTACAGAGCAGTGAGTTCCTTCTTCTCCAAAAAGAAGTGCAGCATATTGGCCACTTGAGCCCCTTTGCTTCATGAAGGAAAAATGTCCATCAGAGGGCTTTGGAGATGGTAGATGTCACTCCATACTAGTAGTGACTTTGCACATAAAGAAAAGTAGAGATTTAAAAACAAAAAGGAAGGATAAAAAAAAAATGCAAAGATAAAAAGGAAGTGGCAGTGAACGGGACAAGTGAAGAACCTTGAGAGATTGTGACTACACCTGATGGTTGGGCAGTATTTCCTCATGCCTTGCTCAGCATTAGGATATGGAGCTTTTTGCAGTTGTTTTAGAGCACATGAACAAGTAAAAGAGGCATCACATTAGTAGCAGGGAGTGAGGAAGTTGGTCTTGACAGCTGCATTTTTCATTGTGTGCCAGATCCTTTTAGGATCACTGTAAAATAGAGATGTAATTTAAGAACATTTATTTTGTTGATGGAAGCTGTTGGTGGTAGAGAAGCTGGTATGTGATATGGGCTACTTTCAGTTCAGAATGGCTGGATCTGAGCCTCTGGGCAAGAATACCAGATATTTTTTCCTTGAAACAATACATACCCTTTCCCTCCTTCTTATACATTGTCTGACCCTGCCTTTGCAGAAAGCAAAGAGAGTTTCCTTCATATTTCTTCAACTTTCATTGATATTTCACATCTTACTGTATGCCAGATAGCAAAGGTCTTTTTTGGGGTTTAATTCTTAGTAAACATGGAGACTTATCGGACTAATCAGACTTATCAGACTAATTTTTTACTGCCAAGATAATGTGCTTGTTCTATCTCTCTTAGTTAGTGAGAAGAAGAAGGCAGAGTGTGAACACACGCTTTGCAGCAAGGCTGAGCGAGTTGCCTGGATGCTTGTGGGTCGCCTTGGGAAAATGGACATTAGTTTACCTCTCTTTTCCTGAGAGACAATTTATTATTTTATTTTACTGCAAACAAAAGAGTAACACTTTAAAAGCCACTTTGAGAGAGTACTTAAGAGGGTATTATTAAATCACCATAGGTGCATTTCAGGAAAGAAGCTCAAACCTCGCTAGCGCTTTTTTAACTTGTTGACATTAAGACCTGATCGGGCTCCCACTGACGGGAATGACAGAACTCTCCCGATAGCAAGAGTGGCAACAGAATTCAAAAGTCATTGTTGCCGCATTAATGCCAAGGGATTTAGGGATTTCCTCAAGCACTTTATAGTTATGTTCCCAGCTTTGTCTCTCTTTCGCTGTTGATGGTCTACTGGTCTCCCTAATCCTCCCTGGGTTTTCTGGAGTTCCATCTTTGCTTCCTGCTGACAGATAAAAATTTATTGTTGCCAGCTCTAATGTTCTTGACATACTGAGATCTCATTCCGTTCACGTTAACAGAGGAATGTTTTGGTGTTTTCTTTTAGTCTTGCATTGTTTAAAGATAGCCCATTCAACTTACTGTTCAACTTTAGCAACCTAACAACATCTGAGCTTTTAATTACTCCAACCTCCCTGCTTCATTCATTAAAGCTTGCTCCTCACTTTGAAAATAGAAAATCTTAAATGCTTTCACAGCATGGAATGAAAAGCCCTCCCTAATGCAACTCCTGTAGCATCACTCGAGCTCTGTCGGGGATGGATTTAGCTCCATCCCCGACTCATCATTGTCTCATCATTGTCTTCACCTCGACTTGCACCGCTTCTTCAGTCCTCTTTCTGCTATGCATCTTTTTCAAGTGGTTGTTTGAATGGAACTGTGGAAGCCATGCATAGCACCATTAATGTGTTTGTCTGCAATAGAGCCCACTGTATATGCTGCGGAGGTATTTATGATGCACTTCCTCTGATTTAGGCAGTGGGAGATTAAAATTCAGCGCGTGTTGGTTGACTGTAACTACAGATTAATATCTCCTGTCCAGGAATGGAAAACGTGGAAGTGGCTGTCCCGTGCGGGTCTTTGTTAGGAGAAGGACAGACGGTTACCTAGATATCACTGAAACTGCACAGTTACACACACTGAACCCCCAAATTTCAAAAAGAAAACAAAACAATCCTCTCCTCCAAAACAAAGCAGAATCTTCCTTATTAAGGCAGCTTACTTGAGAAAAAAAGATTTATTTTTCAAACCTGGTCAGTTAGTGGTTCAGACAGTATATTTAATCTTGTGGACTGCAAATTATTCTCCATGACTTTTGCTCTTAAATGTTCACAGTTGTCGTTACTACTTGCTATTTGCCACTTAAGTCACCAAGTACTGTTTTCTTATCACTTACTTGATAACTCCCAAACCCACGAAGAATCACTGCTGTAGTAAGTCTTTTTTTTTCTGATTTATGCAAGGAGACCTGTATGAATCCTAACAACAGTGCACTTTTTAACAGAGTAATTCCTATAACTATTTTTGTGAGCAAATGAAAGACAAGAATATGGTTGAAACAAATTTAATATACATGTTTATAATACTCAGCTAAGTCATACTTAATTGTTGCAAGACGTCTTGGTGAAGAAATATTTGAAGACTCAGTTTCTAGTCTATGCTAATTTTGAGATGTAGAAAAAATAGAATAGAAATGAAGAGGATTTTTCAGACTCACTTTTTCAATCATTATGGAGATTTTTTTTCTGATACAATTTTCTATCTTCTCTCCTTCAGCTTTGGTAATAAATATGGCCTGAGGACATGAAACTATTGAGCAAACATAAAGCTATTGAGAATCTTGGACAAAGAGCTTTAATGATTTCATTTAAAGTGCTGTTCATTCGGTTCCTGCGATTTGTCTGCCTCTTTCTTCAGTTTCCAGTGTTTTTACTTGAAGAAGTCTCCCTTCCAATTAAGTGAATGAACCTTAGGATTGAGTAAAGCTGTCATAGGAATTAAAATGATTATGACTGATTTTTATAATATAACTTGGAAGCAATTACCAGTTTTCTGTCTTCATGCATGCCTGGAAAATTTACACTTAACCCATCAATACACCTTAATTAAAGGTCTATCTATCTATCTATCTATCTATCTAACCTTCTCTTTCCAGCCAAAGTCCTTCTGTGAGCTATATTAAATTTGCTATGGCTTTATCTCTTTATTAATAACCTTTTTGTATATTTTCAATTAAGTTTCTGGTCACATTACAGCACTGAGGTAAGGGCTGTCGCTGACCTTTAATAGGATGTGGATAATAGAACATCTTTTGGCACATGTCCTCTTTCAGTATTACAACCTCTCACTTCTACTAAAGTCATCCTTGAAATTCATAGTTTGCTGAATGTGGGTGTTGCAGCAAGAAGGACTACACCAGACTGCATTAGAACTGGATGGACATCAGCCTGCAGTCTCAGGTATTAGACAGTGCTCAAACAACCTCACGTGTTTTGTCCTATGGCAAACACCAATGGGAGACTGTGAAAGACTCCTAATGCAAGATAAAAATACTTTATTTTGACTGTTATTTTCCATATGGCAAGTCATGCTTTTCCCCACGTGAACTCTAAGGAGTGTGCTGAGGAGCAGAGGGTGTGGTTTCAAATGATTACTACCACGTCACATTTGAATTCAGATGTTAATGTTCTAGCATTTGGACAACAAATGAAATTAGTAATTAATGATATAGGATGATAAGGGATGTTTATACTCCCTTCAAGTCCAAATCATTTCTGGGTGGGAAGGATGTGTTTGGTAGCCAGCCAGAGTTTTGTCAATATTAATATCTAAACCAGATGCTTTTATTGCTGATCTCTGGTGATTGGATTAATGTGTTCTTTATGCTTTTGTCTTTTTCTTGTAACCTGTGACTGGTGATGATCTTAAGAATCTTAATGCCAGAGGCAGCTATTGCGTATTTTCCTCCTGATGGGTGATTTTTATACTACTTTGGTAAATGTGGAAACCTTAGCTCCTCCTTAGGTTCATTTCCAATCTGCCTTTTCTGAAGGTTTTAAATTGTATATCTAGCTTTGGCTACAAGTTACCAAAGCCCTAAGGGCACAGAGTAAGTTAAATCTGCCAAAGTGACATATCTCTGCATTGATTCCTGTCAATATTTCTGTCTCCATGGATGTGCTTAGGAAACCTCATCTAGCTTTTCCATGTAAAGTGAGTTCTAAAGAGCAAGGCAGCAAATTTGTCCCAGATTAGGCAGGACTTTATATTCCAGATGGAGAACTTGATCTATGGCAGATCATAACAAAATGCCAGGATAAGAGCCTGGGACAGGCTCAGCCTAGAACTGGGGCACCACTTGCACAGTGAGGTGACTCACAGGTTTTGTGCCCAGGTTTTCCCTATTGAATTGATTGCTTGCTGAAATGAATTACTGGTCAAACCTGTGGGCAGATAGGCTATGTCAAGCATAGTCATGAAGGAATATCTTCTTCGGGCTGGTACTTGGCCCTGAGCATGGCTTTGGAAGTAGCTGAGATCCGCAGATAATGCTCACAGAGACTGTGTTGTTTCCAAGGCAGTGCCTGCCCTTCATCCCTTCATTTCGATGCAGTCCAGTGCACCTTGCCCTCAAGCAGCAGAATCCAACAGTCATTGTCTGTGCTGTTCCTCTCTGTCAGCAGAACTCGTGCTTCATCACCTTGCAAACCAAAGGCATAGTCATCTTCACTATCATTTGTACATCTGTCACAACAGCATCTTCAGCTCCACCAGTATTTCCAGCCTAGTCCACCCATTTTCAGCTTCTTCCACAATTTTTTCATGCGTCCCTCTGTGTCATAATCTGCCTACGTGGTATGAACTCCCTGACCTCATCCACTAGACTCTGAGTCCTTTTCTGTGTAGGCTCTCTTAGAGATGCTTTTCACCTCACTTCTCCTATGGAACTGAATTTAATCCCATAGGAATTAGCTTTTGTTCCTGTTTTCCTAACCACTTTCTACTTCCCTGTTCTATGAGTTGAAAAACAATCTCTTGCTTATTCCACCAAGAAGGATGCAAATATGAGCTAAATCATTATGTAAAAGTTTTCAGCTGCTTTCCTTGTGGCTTTTATTGCTATTATCTTGGTCTGAAGATGGGAAACAGAAGCCAAAGTCTGTGAGTAGGGTATGAGTAGAGTAGAGCTGGGACTAGACTCCCAGTTTCCTGATGCCCATTCAGTTTTCAGGCATCCTGTGTTACATTCTTTCCTAGAAAATCTATATTTACAGAAAAAGAGGCCCTGAAGTCGGTATAATTTTGTTCTCTAGTTCCTATACTGTGCTCAAAGAATCTTTTGTTTTTTGCATTCAGGCCTTTCTAGCTACATTCTTGGTAAACTAAAGGAGAAAACCATGAACATTAGATACAGCTTTACATAAGTTTCCCACCACAAGTTTGCTGTATTTGCTACCAGGCTGTTCTGTTATTGGTAACAGGAGGGAATGGCTTAAAAGAAAGCATTTCTTTTAAAATAGGGAGCACATTGGAAAGAATCTGCATGTGCCTGGGACCTGCAGTCGGGCTTGTGTTTAGGAAACTGATGTCCTATCTGCAGAGGAGGGAAGGAATTGTGAAGCAGGACTTCCCTTTGCAGGGGGAAAGCAAAGGGGACAGCAGCATGTCCTCCTCTCCTGTGCTAACTGGCAGCTCGCATTGTTTGTCATCATTTTCTTTCTCTTCAGATAAATGCACTTGTCATGTGGTGGCCACTTCTGACCAGGCCTGACCATGCCAAAAGGAGGAGAGGACATAGTGCTTTGGGAGGCAAACACATGGGATTTCCTCCACACTGCCCTTCATTAGACTCTGTCACCACCCAGGCTGTCCTTAACCACCACTGTATGTATAATTTTAGAAGGAATTAGGAGAAGGGAAGCCTTTCAGTTACAGGAAACATCCCCATTTATAGTTACATCCCCCTGTTTCTGCCTCCTGCCTCTTGACTTCTCCCCCACATGCCTTGGAAAGAAGAGGAAACAACTAGAGGAGAAGGAAAAAGAAGAGGAAAAGGTTCAGGACTCTGTTCTGCAAATCTGCCGGTGATAAGAAGAAGTAGCTGCATGGAAGGGTTGCTCTGATCTCGTTTCTGGAAGAACAGTTTGCTTGCAAAGAGGTGAACGCAGGAGACTTAGGGGAAGGAAGTGAGCTCTGACCCTCTGTTCAGCATCACCAGACACTGCTTCTGCTGTCATTTCCCTCACCCTGCACGTGAGACATGAGGAACTGAACACATGGTAGGAAGAACCCAAACAGATCATGCAAAGTAGCACAACCTGCAGTTGCTCAAAAGGACACTGTGGAATGTGGAGCTGAAATGCTACGGGTTTGAGGAAAGACTCCCTTAAGAGAGACATAGAGAAGTTGAGGGGAACATAGGGATATAAGGCAGTGTGGAAGGTGGGATACCAAAGAATTTTGCAAGTAGATGACTTGTGCCAAGTAGGTGGCTGGTAGGAGGATGAATGCAAAGCTGGAAATTCAGGAGATGTATGCACAGCATTTATTCTTTTGTGACTTAATCCAAAAGCCTCTGCTGTGTGCCATTTTTCATAATGTCCTGGTTCTCATGGAAATAAAAGATAATGGTACTGGCTTTCCAGGTCATAGGGAAAAGCTTGCAACAGACAACCCCACTGGAAAGGCTGAAAGGCCAGGGTGCAGGCTGGATCCCTTGGAGATGATCCGTTGGCTTCCTCTTGGTGTTTGCTGAACTGTGTTCTTTTGAAGTCAACAGGACCCAGTGAGAGCTGCAGCCTGTATCTGGGTTTTTAGGCCACGTATTTTACCCAAAATGTGGTAGATCTGTGGGAGGAAGATGGAACAGCCCAGAAATGGCATCATTTTGACACATGGAAGACAGTGATTCAGATATTTCACAGGTACATGGACTTCTGCAAATACACAGTCCATGAAAAATTCAGCAATATTTGAAGAAGCAATTTGATAGTGTCAGTCCTTTCATCGTGATGCCAACTGGTCATTCGGTTTAGCCACACAAGTGGAGGGTGGAAGCACTCAGTTGGCCTAGGAAAACTTAACTGTCATCTAAGTAAGCCAGATTTGAGGAAGAACTATTGTATATGAAGCTTTAATTAACATCACTTGATCTGGTCTTGTTTTATGAGTAAAGGACTGTAAGGATGCTAATCCTGCACTTCTTGCTGACCTTAAACTGACCTGTGTAATATAAACCAACCCAATGTACAAATGACACAATTTCTGATGAGAAAGTGCACTATGTGCCAAAACCGTTAATATTACTTTTCTTTTTTAGTCTGTTTAATCTAGTATCTGATGAGAATGGGGGGGGGGGGGAATGCTGTACAACATATTCACTGCAACAAAGTCCTAGAAAAGAAAACGTAAATGCATGAATATGACACAAACACCCCTTCTGTTAACACAGGCTCACAGAGACTTGTTTAATTTGCAAAAGGGTAGGTACAACCTACAGTGTGTATATATGTAATTTACTGAAAGGAGGGGTCAGTTTATGTACTTGGCTCTTACCCCATGGTTTACCTCAGTACTTTTCAATGTGCAAATTCTGTAAAACTTACTGGGAGAAAGAATGTAAGCTCATGCCTGGCTCTGTAGACGTGCTGAAAGTGTCACTCATGTCGTGATGACCACTGTTTTATTTTACTTTGCAGATGGGGTTGAACCAAGCTTTCTTGATCCAAACATCTCTAAATTGGGGAGGTTCTGGCACTCCAGTGCAGATATGAGTCAATAGTTCTCTCTGTTCCAAAGAAGTATTAGGTTGCAAAGGTGGGAGTGATTATGTAAATGTAATAATATAAAGGAATAGCTATATTAATACTTACGTTAAGCCTCTGAGCTAGAGATTTGCCAAGGCTTAAGTGGACTCAGGATTAGCTGGACACCTCTAATTAATATAAGTAATAAGTAAAGTGTAAGTGACTTTTCTTGAACAAATGTGACTTCTCAGGGCACATTACAGCTGCTGAATGCTCCAGCTCTGCTGTATTTGGTCCTCAGAGGTTTCAGTGTTATGTATTTCATTTTTAAGGCTTGTTCTTACTTATGATTTTGTTTGATAGTAAGTATTCTAATTTTTGGTGCTTTTGTCAGAGAAGTGAAAGATATTGATATGTGTTATTGATGGATATACAAGACCTAGGAAAAAAAACACAGAATATGAAATTAAAAACTATATGTTCATATTCAAAGCAAGTGCATTGAATCACCTCTCTTGATGTTATTGCTTTACTCATAGTTTCGATTTGATGCAATCTTTAAGATTTCTCTTGGTGTAGAGAAATTGGGGTTCTCTGAGTTTCTTCCATTGATACCATTATTAACGAACACAATTTTTTTCTTCTCTGTCATATTCAGAGAGAAACAGCATGTGCAGTTTGTCACGGGGCTTGGGCATTAGCTGAGACAGGGCAGGTGGATTCCACCTTGCACTTTTTAGTTATAACGTGAGTTTGGGTCAAGTGTGGGATTCTGCTCAGTTTTAGGGAAAGGAAATGGGACTTCATTTCACAGTCTTCTGCTGAACAGCTTTATCAGATGGCTTTCTCACCACGTCTACGAGTGACAGTGGTTGATCGTGATCTTTCCAAGTGCCAGAAGTAGTTTCCGTTTTTGAGGGGGAGAAAAGGTTGTTTTACTGCAAATAGCTCTGGATACCAAAAAAAAAAGAAAAAAGTCATTCATTATAGATGGAGCTGAATCAAAACAGACTCCATACTGCTCCAGCTTTGGAATGAGCATGTAAAATTGGTGGTTCAGCCCAAATTAACATTATTTGAAGAAGAATAGCAAGTACCATTACATAAACTTGTATGTGAATTTTCCTTTGTAGAATTGAAATGCATGAATGGATCAGAAATGGAGATCACAGATGGTAATTTTCTACAGTAAAATATAGAACCAGTATGTATAGAACCTGTATAGAACCAGCTGTATGTACAGCTTTAGGAGCAAGTCACCAATTACAACAAGCCCTTAATCTTCTCTAAAGTTTTAATATATACATTCTTAAACATAACCTTTCTTATTATGTGCATGGTTTGTGATTTACCTCTCATCGTGTCTCCTCTCTAGCACGTCTCCTGAGTGACTGGGGTTCAGGCCTGGAGGATAAGAAGGAGAGAAAAAGAAGATGTGCTGAGAACCAGCATTATTCCAGTCTCAAACATGGCTCTGCAGACGGAGGACAGGCTGTTCCCTCCAGTCCTCCAGGGCTCTCTCTGTGGCTCACCATGGACATCATCTCGACCTACTGCATAGGACCCCTGTCTGGAAATGTCCTTCCCATTCCAGTCGTTCCTTGCTGCTGTGAACCACACTGGTTATGTGAAAGAAGCCAGGTTGGTGCCTCTTTCTGCACTGTTTGAAATGCAGTGCAGTCTGAATTACTCACACATGGAAGTAGTAGGCAGTATAATGCAAGCACAGAGCAAGTACAATGTACTACATGAGGATCAGTTTAACATGTTGGAACAGTGACACTTTGCAGCATAACACAAACCATTTATTCTTTTTCACAGCTGTTCTCCCAGGCATTTTAAGCATACATTCTCCCTCAGCATGCAGGAGATTTACGTATTTCACTTCCATTGACATGGTAGGAGAGACCCTCCTCACTTGCAGATTTGTTCTTTTAATAGGCATCCAGCACAAATGGGAATTAAGTACATGTGTGTGTCCAACAGAGAGTAGACCAGAACCAGCTGTAGGAACAAATAACTGCTTAGGAGGCCCATTTTTTTGTGCTGATTGGTAACTCACGGGATGGCCAAATCTTCCTTTTTAGGAATGGGATGGAGAGAAAAGACGGAGGACCTCATCTCCAGATTGTATCACCCATGGAAGAAAAAAAAGTCAGCAGGGACCGAATGCTCCCCATGAGGCTCTCCTCTCCCTACTGGAACAGCTGGTGCAAATAAGGTTCATCATGGGCAAACGTGAGCTCATTTTGCCTCCGCTTGGAGCTGGCAGAGAAGTCAGAGTGTCTCAGGCCCCAGCTCAGTGCTGAGACAATTTGGTTGTGTGATTTATTAATTGAAATTAGATCCTTCAAGATACTCAGTGTCTGTGACATAGAGACACTTGCCTCGGTCTTGTTATCTTATGCTCAAAACCTCTTCAAATCATAAATCTAAGTCAAATGTATTGAAAATGGTAGGAGTTTTGGGAGGGATAGGAGGCAGGTGAGGCTCTGTAGACTATCAGGAAATGCAGAGGGAGCCTTTAGCATCCTGTAACGACAACACGCTTCAGCAATGCCCTTCTGGAACTAGCCACGCAAAAGTTAAATCTTAAAAGACAATAAAACAAGGAGAAAAGTGGCAATGACTTGAGCCCTTAATTCAATGCCAATGGCATCTCAGAGCAAGCAGCTTCCCAGAGGATTATCAGAGATGTGAAATGAATCCTAAGAGCTGCTTTACAGGCATTTGTGGGCACACACACCTGCTTACAGCAGGGGAAAAAGACAGTGCGTAAATGTCTGGAATATTACATAAAAGCTGTCTGGTAGACTAGGCAGAGCAATTAAAATCTATCTCGCTTAAACGAACCCTGAGTGCAGGTCAAACAAATCTAATTTTTATTGTTCCTTAAGGAGATGTCTGTGTAGGAGACAAAAGAGGGATGCAGCCGTCAGGTTAAAAAATCAAGATGCCTTTAAAAAATTAAATGTTCACAATAGTGCTACAGCAAGCTAGATAGATGATATATTGCAGCGATGGTTTAAAACTAATTGATGACTAATGTTGTAATGCATTCGTAGCTACACTGATCTATTATATATCTTAGCCAAGCTGAAGGGACACTTCAAGGAGAAAAATTGCTAACTGTTTTAACCTGATGGAACTTGGGGAAAAAATAGTTACTTTAGGAGATAAATGGAAAGGCCGTGACCTCCTAATGTACAACTGGGTCTTGCAACGCAAAATCAAATTATCGTTAGACAGAATGTGAGCTGTGATGGAATTAAAACAACTACAAACCAGACCAGAAATTTTCGTAGGCAAATACAATAGTGCAGTTTGAGCTAGGACTGTCGGCTAAAAAGCAGTAAGAACAGCCTGGCTAAAGAACTGGTGTAGCAAGTTGGTAGGGAATGGTTTTGCTTTAAAATGAAAATTGTTTTAATTGGAGACTGCAGGAAAAATGTAAGCATATTCCCAGCAATTTACATATGTAAGACATTCTGTAAACTTGGGTTAATTAATGTATAAATAATTAACAATTTACTCTAAGTTCTGAGCAACATGTGTCTTCAGCTCTCGGATGGGAGACAGGAAGCCTCATTTTCCCCTCCTCATTTTTGTCATGCCTGAGGCTCCTGCCCGCTGGGTTCTACCCTCACGGTTGGAATTCAGAGAAGATGTCAGTCAGGCTCTGCTTATTTTCACATCTAATTCATGCAAAAAGCAGGTTTCCTCCTGAGGCGATAAACTGGCCCAGATTTGCCTCAAAGTTTGGCCTGGGTTCAGTGAATGACTCACTGCAGCTAAGGTACATCCATCTTCGGAGCTGAAATGCAGTAGGGGAAGCAGCGCCAGGGAGCAGATACCCTCACAGAGCTGGGACCCTAGACACCCAAAGTTCTCGTTTGTTTTGTCCCCTAGTTCTTGTTGCCCAATAGTAAGGACATTGAGTGGGTGTAGTGAGAACAGCATTACACAACTCGGAGAACCCAGGTGGGGTTTTTTTGCAATCTAAACAAGCTGGAAGTGCCTGGGATGAAGAGCTGGAAGCTGCACGTGATGGAATTGCGGCCAGCGGCTGTCAGGGTCACAGGGCTCTGTGTTGCTGGCACAAGGTCATATGGAATAAATATGGCAGCGGGCTCCAAATGGAGATAACACTGCCAGGCCACGGCTAAAATACAGATTACCTTGAAAAGACCATGATTAAAAGGCCAAATCTATCACTGATATCCTCTGTGTTACTCATGACCTCTGAATTGGTGCCCTGAATAAATAGTCGTGATGGAAGAGAGAGCAGTTTTGCAATGACAGCCCTCACCACTGGTGACAACCTCAACCCTCTCCTGGTTGAGAACAACTTAATGCAGCAACAACCCTGCACGATTGCAAGGCTGTCTGAAAGCAAAGAGGGACAGAGGAATACGTTGCTCTATGATAAATTAACCTTCCAGCGGGAAGGGAAATGCTTGCAATACCAAATTGCAAATATTTTCTGCTGTGAAGGGACTGATGTTCCAAAATCCCAACAGTCTGTATATATTTAACCTGCTGACTATTAGGCTTCCTCTTTAGCATTCATTCAGTCGTGGTTTTAAGCCCAATACAGGCAGCAGTTTGGAAAATAATTCTCCAGCTCAAGGTGAGACATCTGAAGTCTTAATTCTGGAGATCTTTTCTCTTAAAAGGGAATATAATTCTTGGCTCAAATTCCAAAGTTACTCAGATTTTGGTATTGGTGCCAGTTTTAGAAACCCAGTGGCACCAGTACCACAGAGATAATTTAAAAAATATACCTTCTCAAAGGATGATAAACGTTTGCATCCATAGATATATCTGGGATTTCTTTCCCTTCACTAGGATATTAAAACAAAGCAAGTATAACAGATTTTTTGGCCCCATATCAAGCTGACCTTCTTCTAAAGTTCAATGCTGAATTAGACAGTTTTGGATCATCATTTTTAAGGGGAAAAAAAAGATCGGCAAAATAGCTTTGGATGAAACTTGTAGCTGACAGCTGATTAGAAAGCAATTAAGTAAGGAGAGAAAAACTGACTAAACTTAAAGCACGGTCCTAGGTAGATAGATTGACCATAGCAGGGTGAAAAGGATGAGGTAGAGATCTGAAAATCTTGCTTAGTTCAAGAAAACCTTCTCCTCTCTCCCTTCAGTTCTTCGGGGGTAAGTTTAAGAATTTGGGGGGAATTTGAGATAAGGTAGCAGAATATACACATGAGTAAGAGTGGACAGGGCTAAAGCATCTCTCTGATTGCAATAAAAGACAGAAATGAAGGATTACATCAGTAGATTAAAAAAGAAATGCACAAAGAATATGGGGTATAATTACTGCTAGGGATACTGGATATTTAAACCCTTCTGCCAGCAATCATTTTCTGGTTTTGAATTTGTATGAAGACGGATTTACGAGATCTACAGGGCTGTGGACCACTCTGGCCTCCCTTCCCAAATACTGGTACCAGCCTGAGGGCGTCTGAACGGCCCCCGTGTGCCCAGCAGCAACGTGAGGTCCTGCAAATCCTCGCACTGGCAACACAAATGATCTCAGTCACAGACACGATCCTGGCAGTTCTTTGAAGGTAGTTACATAACTAGTCATGCACTTCTACTATTGAAAATAATCAGGCAGAAAATACCCTAAAAAAAAAAGTCAGTTGTAGTTGATTTCCTTCCTCAAAGTTTTATCTTACTTCATAACAAGACTTCCTTGCTGTGGCTAATACAAATGGCAAAAAAATGTAGTGTACTCCTGATTTGTGTTGTCTGAGCTCTTTATTTCACTTTCAGTTTCTTGAAAGGGTCAGTGAATTGAAATGCTCAATAAAACTGTGTTATAATCTTAGCTTTGCTTCAGAAAGAAATACTGTAAATCCCAAGGTTAGCATCTGGAATGTGATTTTAAAGAATGCAGTTTCCTTCTGCTTCACACTGAATCTGCAGCTACCTTGCATGCCAGAAGGCAGCTTAGCTTTTGTACATGTATTTATGCATGCATTTTAAATTACTGGTAGCAGTTGCTGCCTTTGCTTTAAAATGTATTGTCAGGTCAGTATAAAAATGCAGGTAGGAAATTTCAAATGTACCTTTGCTATTTCTATGATGCTTATCATTGTTTTCCATATTCTGTTTCATATCAAGTCCACAGTCTAGATGGGATAAATACCAATTCACTGATTTTGTTGCTTCCTTCTTCCCTTTTGATCCAAGCCCAAATTAATATTCCCATAGCCCCTGCTCTGGGCCGTGATCTCGGCGCCAAACAATAACTGTGAAGCTGCTTGATTTTTAGGAAAGTGCAGGTTTGTGCGGGAGGAGGGGCTGGACGTGCATCCCTCCACTGATCCTGCACAATTTAGGAGTTTGCAGCATCGTGCAAGTATCGGAATTTCCATCTGTCATGCAACACGTGAATCCAAAGCACTATTGCAAATGTGAGATCAGCCAGGTCCCAAACATTTAAAGTTACTTAAAATACTCTAGAATTAATCTCCTTTATTTTTCTCAGAGTCAGAGATTCTGGTAGTCTCATATTACAAGCCCAGGCAATGTATTAAATTTGGAAAATAGATTTAAATAACAAAGATGAAGCCAAACTTACTGAATCCACAAACGTCTTTCTACTCACAGCTGTCTGTAATTGTTTCATTACATTTCTCTGGGGATTATCCTGTTTTTTTTGTGACCACCTACTAATAATATATCTTAAAGAAAGGAGAAAAAGCAAGAAGTTCTAAGATGCAAGATGTACAAAATAAATTTAGTGACATTTTCCAACAACTGAATGTTCCTAAATGCCAGACGAAAACATCCCTCCAACTGTTTCTTTTACAGACTTTTCCTTGTTCCAGAAACTTGGCCTGAGTTAGGAGGAAACCCCATAACTGTCCCTTAAATCCTGAATTGCATCAGTGTGGGTAAGATGTGGGGCCAAATTCTTTAGTGGTGTAATTCCACGAAAATCAGAAATATTACACCAGAGCTGAATCTGTCCGGTGGTATAAAATTATCTCCCTAGAGACAAGACTTTTGGAAGCAGTATCGTATTTTAATTATAAACAGACGATTTGTTTTGGGTTGTATACAGAGCATGAAAATGGAACTGCTATAGGAACCAGCTATGTATATGATGATTTTATTCCTGTTTCTAATGCTCTTTGGTTTATTTGTCTATGATTTGCAGGTGGCTAAATGACCCTACAAGCTTCTTTTTACGTACTTGATTGAGCCCCTGTTGAATTTAAGATTTTAAGAGATTATAGAGCTGGCTTTAGAATGTCATTTGTACATTTTGCAATGATTTTAGGAGAAGGACTGTGTATTGTTTATAGTGGTACAGATTTCAGCTAACAGTCTTACCCACAGAGAGCAGACAGTTACATTTTCTACAGATTAATAGATGCTTATGCTATGACTTTCCTGCCTGTGTTCACTAGGTGCTGAATTTAGAGGGCAAAGTACGATCTGCCTTTTGTACCGAGTCCCAGTCACGGGGACACGCGGGACAGGCTGCTTGAAACGTGTTAGAGACTTTGTCAACCCTTCTCCATGCTGACTGGATTTTGACATTACTGTATAATGTTATAATGTCAGCACTGTCATGAACTACTTCGTCACAGCCAGCTGTATTCCACGGAAAAAGTTTGAACAGACATTGCAGGAAAGCATCTACTCTGTTTTATTTTTCATGAGAGGTAAGATATTGTGAAATTTAAAGGGCTCAACAGATTTTCACAGCTTGGCTTGTGAAATTCTCTTCCAGCTCCTCTGCAGATTGGGATTTCACAATTTTGCACATCTGGATTTTGCCATCGAATTAGCATGGAGGCAGGGTCAGCGGGGCAGCAGCCCCGCTCCTGCCCAGTGAGGACACGAGTTGTCTGTCACTTGGGATCTGCTCTCGCCTCCTGGCTCTGTGCAGAGCAGCTGGTCCTTGCCCCCCTCACCAGGGCTGGTGGTGTTTGGCCTTGACATCAGCAAGGAAAGTCCCAGGAAATCAGCATTCCCAGGAAATGGGACTAGATTGACTAGATCTAGTCAATGGGATTAGAAAGTTGGACTAGATGATCTCTAGAGGTCCCTTCCAACCTTGAACATTCTGTGAAATGCTTCGATATCAAAGCTAGATAAAGATTCTTGTATTGTTACCGTGCACAGTGATATGTGGACGTTGCATGGGATCTGTACTGTGTGTTCACAGACAGGATCTGCTAAACCAGAGCTCAGGCCAGTGAGCGATCGGGTTGCTGAAAGCACCGAGCATACAGTGTAAGTCACATCTTTCTTGAAGCGTGCAGAGGGTCAGATAAGGATAGATCCTTGATGGGTGCTATGGATCAGAGGTCTGAAGCCCCAGAGTTACTCACTCCTGCCCAGCGGAGCAAATGCTCACACTGGCAGCACAAATGATTACAGCAACACGTGTGCAAAGACCATGAAGCGCTGCCTCTGCTCCAATGCAGCAGCGGGCTTCTTTCCTGAGTGCTTTCAGGGGGGTCTTCTCCTTCTTCCAAGCTGCGGAGATCGGGCAGTCTTCCAAGCAGGGAGCACGTTGATGAATATATGACTTTAAGCCAGAATTTTCAGCCTTCGCACCACAGAAGGGGAGTTGATAGAGGTGGTAAGTCATGCACATTTTCCATCTGTGTATCACTGTGTGGCAACAAAGTCATCCTATTTTCCCACTAGGATCACACGGTGTCACTGAACTTCACTTATGGCTTTGGCACTGTGGTTTCAAATGAAAATCCCCAAGCTCTCTGCAATGCTCCACTGTTGGCATTGCAGTCAGGAAATCAGCACACAGAGCATGCTAGGAAAAGAGAGCAACACGGCCTGGAGCAGCCTTTTGGGAACACTGAAACCCCCAGGAATAAAGGATATTGGTACATGGCGAGGAGCACAGGCAGGAACAGACCCTGTGCAACACTCTGGGAGTTTGTTGGGGCCTGGGGTATTGCAGCCTTGTTGCCTTTCTGGCTTTGGCTTCAGACTTCAAAGGTGAGCTGCCCAAAACCTGTGCACTGGGTCACAAATGGATGAGCTCCAAATTATTTTTCTAGCTATATTTACAGCAGCATAAAACAGGGATTTCCCTTTTTGGCTGCTTACCTAGGAGTAACTTAATATCTCTATTTAAAAAAAATCCCCAAAGGATATTTCCTTTTCTTCCTGTGGTGCATTCCTCAGAGTGTTTAGATTTCCATTCAAAATTCCCTAGTTGTCTTTACATAGAAGTCAGTTGGTTTTACTTCCCTTTTCCCCATTTTCATGAACAGCTCTGGTCTAATGATGCAGCAGGCATTTTATCCATATTACTCCCCAGCTTCAATTCCCAACTCCTATATTATGCTGCTTCTTAAAATAAGATTGGAAGCTACCTCAAGTGGTTGTATAAAGCACCTAAGCAAATATATTTGCCATGACCCTTTATAAATCCTTTCTTTCCTTCAGCTGTCACGATAATCAATAGCTCAGTGGAATTCTTCAATGTCAACGATCTAGTTTGTTTACAGATCTACTTCTATAATAAAATAATTTCCTTATATGTCTTTTTTTTTTTATTTTGCTAAATGTATTGGTTTTAGGTGGAGGTTTTCCTAACAAGACAGGGAAGTGGGAAACATGGAAAAGAGGAAAAGGCTACG
>JAVCKT010022586.1:0-11716 GCA_032273925.1 Rhynchotus rufescens
GACTATTTTAGTATTGGAGAAGGGTGGTTTGCAGAACTAACAAGCATGTTAGTATTAACTTTTGACTCTGTAGACTGTTTTCTGTATTAATATAAAGCTAGTAAATATAGTTATATTCAGGACTGTGCAAATCTCTAAGGTTTGAAAAAGCACAGTTGCTCTCAAAAGTTTTTTAATGCACTTAGATAAATTAGGAGCAAATCCACACTGATTTTCATATGAACAGGTACAAAATACCTTAAATTTGCTCAAGTGCTGGCTTTGCTCAGAATCTGACATAGTCATTCAGAGCTCAGAGCCAAGTGGTGCATTTTCCAGAAAGAAAAGAATCCTGCTGGCTCCTCTAAAATATGTACAGTGTCATAAAACTGTCATAAATTCCAGATATCTTCAAAGCATAAAGCAATCCCATCCAGCTGTTGCAAAGCATTTACCCTAGCTGGAACACAACTACTTTCATTTTGATTAGACAACTAATAAAAGTCCAAAAAAGGATGTGAGCACGCATGTTTCATATTAATAAGGGGACCAGCAAACAGGATACACATATCCTTTATCATTCTTATCTACAGGAATATTTCAATTTATTTTTCCTTTGTTTGCCAGTGTTCTGAGAGATAATTTGCTTCCAGAAGTTTAACTCACACACACACACACACACACACACACACACAAAAGTTAACAAGATAGCTTCAAGAATAGACTGTCTCTTACTTTTCTTTAAGCTTTCCACATCTCAATCCTAACTGCAGATACCCTGGAAGACATCAATAAGTTAGCCTTGCAGGAAAGGGCTTCTCATTAGCAGAATGCTGCTTTTTCTGGAAAGACAACCAAAATTTTATCTGCTGTACAGATGAAAGCCATATCTTTTCATAAAACAAATCAAAAGTTATTAACTACATAGCAGAAACAAACAAAAAAAGAGGGTTTAGTGTTCTGTTAACCTTTTTATTTTAGATACTCCAGTGTTTGTCTAAATACTCCACCAAACACAGAATTTGGGGACACTACGGTGCTCCCTTGACAATGGGATAATTACCTCTGAATTGATTGTGTGCATGGGGACAACTGATGTGAGCCCTAATTAAAACTTTTGACATGGATGTTGTTTGATCAGGAAGCTATAAAATTTGTAATAGGCTTGAACTTCAAAGAAGACGGTGGATTATGTTTGATCAGCATGTTCAGATTAACGTGGTGGCTATGGTCTCTTGTAAATGAAACTATCTCAGTGAGAATATGACTTTGGACGCAGATTTGCTGTAAGGCTGAGTTATTTTGCATGGATTATGGTAGAAATAGGGAGGGTTGCTGCAATTCTTACTACCGTAAGTAATGTAAAATTGCCAATAACTGTGTGTAATTGCAACTGTTCTTTGTTTAGAAATGGCATTTGCTTTGGAAAGAGCACTGTCTCCATAAACCTGGAGAAGTGTCTGGTAGGGCAGGGTGGAAAAGCATTTTTTTTAACTGAAATTCACTATAATTATAATATATTTCCATTTTCTGCCTTACAGAATGAGAACAAATCAAAACAAAATATTAGATCTAGTAAATAGAATATGTGGAAATATCAGCTATTTCGTATGCTTTAATCAAAAGCCAATTTTGCTTTTTTGGGGTGCCCTTCTCTCATGTTTCTTTTTCCTATTTACCCTCCAATTCATTCTAGAAATCAAGAAATGCTTTCCTTCATACTTGCCTAGCAGGTGTAGAATAACAAAGCTAAAAGAACAAGATTAATTTCTAAGCCTGTTCTTACACACAGATGTCTTTATGAACACTAAACTAGGCTGTATTGTAATCTCAGTGTTACACTGAACTAGAAGAAGTCCAGAGAGGCCAGAACTTGGTGCTTGGCCTATGTTTAAACAGGGATCACAGGGTGGACCTGCCTGCTCTGGTGCTGCTGGATTCCTAGAGCAGCCAGGCTGCCAAAACTCCTCTCCTCATTTCAAGCTGTGGGGCTTTAGCCAAAAATCCTTAAGGAAGGACATGCTTCCTTTTTCTGTTTGGATTGGATTCTAATGCAAGAGTGATGTCAACTTGTTGGACTAATTATGACAAAATTTAGAAGAAATTATGAGGCTGTCATAATTTTGGAGTGCTTTAAATGTTAATGTCTGTGTTAATGTCTGAAGCATTTTTTTTTTTCTTCCCATTTTTGAAAATGGCTGTTGCTTGTGTGTGTGTTTTATTTTTGGCTAAATCCAAAAAATAACATGTCTTTGGTATGGAATGAAACATGAACAGTTTATATTTAAGGCTCTTGGTAGTTTATATTTGCTGTTTATTGCTTTCTCAGCAGCTGGGAATGAGAAGGCAGTAGTTGGGACTGCTGTTAAGTCTATTCCACAAATACTTTTCCTTTCTCACCTTCAGCCAAAATCCTCAGCAGAGTTAGCTTCAAGCCAGGCTTTGCCAATTGGTGCATCCTGTTTTAGTGGGGAGCAGGGAGCAGTTTGCAGTGATTGCAGGAATGTCACAATTGTCAGGACTTGGGATACACTGAGCAGACAAATACAGGGAGCTAGCAGTAATTTGCATGTGCTTTTTCTCAAGATTCAGAGTTAGGCTTCTGCTCTCTGGAGCCTCAAGCTGGGTAACGAGCAGAATCCAGTGCCATGTGAAAGGAGATGGCAGAGGCTTTAAGATTTGATTTCTAAAGGATGGAGAGCGTGCTATGCTCTATGGTCTGCAAGTTACAGGTGCCACCTTTCCTCCAACATGCTCTGATCCATTTGCTTTACAGGAATCCTTCTGGTGGGGATGGAGCCAACTGCGCCCAATATAACAACCATTCCTGCCTAAGCCTGGTTTTACGCATTGTCTGAGATGTACATGATGAGACATGGTCATGTCCCATCCTAAGTTCAGCTCGGGGAAAATTCTAGTAGCAACATGCAGCAGGTTGGGTAATTGGAAGGTGTTTTCAGGAACAGAATCAGCATTCAATTTTTTGGCTGCTTCCACCTTTATCGTTACGGTAGGAGGACCAGGTTATATCACTTGAGAGTCTCAAAATATATAGTTTCCTTTTATCTAGAGAACGATTGCTCATGCTGGCTCTAATACTGTAGTAAGGCTATAGGATAAATATACTCCAGAAGATCTCTTCAGAATCAAAAGGGAAGAGTTATTTTTTTAGTTTACTCTTCTAATTTTGGGGAAACGTTGTCTTTTTTGAGTCTTTAAAAGCTTTAAAATCTTTTCCAGTCTCAAAACTTAAACCTCAAGTCTTTTTTAAACAATTCAATATAGTATAATACAGGATCATATTAATGCTTTTGCTTTCTCAGCCCATTTATCATTAACTAATACAACAGAGACAGACACATGTTTTTGTTTTATTCCCTCCATGTCCAAAGTCATTTATGAGCCCAGTTCAGTTAGGATGTGGGAACCTCTTCTGCGAGTGCAGAGCAGGGGCCGGAGAAGTAGCCCCCAATGTGTTATGTGATACGTTGCTCTGCTCAAACTTTTAACTTACATCTGTGGAGATTGAAGACAGCTGTGGATATGTCCACTGATGGAATAGTTAAGGAAATTTTCTTCTTAGTCTGTAACTGCAATTTAGAAGCTATGGGTTGTGTCGTTTTTTTTAGCTGAGAATTTCTGGAAAAGATAAATTACTGACTAATAGTTAAGATCAGTCTCTTGGGAATTCAAACAAAAAACAGTGTTTTCACTGATTATAGAAGATCTTGTATTTGGAATGCAAGAAGCAATGGGAAACAATTTCAGAAATTGCACAACACTGCTAAAAATGTGTTAGAGTTGAGGACTCATCTAGGTTGGAAGGGACCTCTGACCATCTAGTGTAGGGGCATCTTCTCTACAATTATCTTTTAGATATTGGAGGACTCTGATTAAGTCTTTCCAGAGCCTTTGTTGGGATGCATAAACTCAGTTCCTTAAACCTCCATTTGTTGAGTTCTCTGATTCTTGAATAGTCTTGGTTCACTTTGTTGGACTCCAGTCTTTCAGGGACTATCGTGTGCTGGAGCTGGACAGAACTGGACACCACAGCTGCCTTGTGACAATCCTGTCTCTTCAACTGCTTCATGGTACTGCCCCAGCTCAGGATGTGGTTGGTTTTCATGCGTTGCTGACTCACGTTCAAACCCAGTTATTTACAACTTAACCGCTATTGAATTTGACCTGAAGCTGATGGATCGTTTTATACCTATCACATTTCACTCTTGTTTCAGGAAGAATTTTCTTGCTTCTTTTTTGTGTGGAGGCACAAATGAATACTCATTTTGACATGGCTGCTGCTACTCAGTTCTTCACAATTTAGCAGGAACTCGAGTCATGCTCAAAATGTAACTAGGTGTGGATCTTCCAGCATCCCCTGCTGTTAAATATTAGAGACTGTCAAATTTTCTCTGTTTCATATATAAAATGTTATATTCCTTCTCATACCCTGTTTCTAGAAAAGATTTTAAAATCCACCACTCTGTTATTCATTCCCACTTCATGTTTTCCACAGAGCTTTTAATAGCAACAGCTTATATCTTAACTCCTTTGTTAGCTTTTGTATGTGTGTGAAAACCTCTCCCAAACAATAGAGGGTGATTCCATTCCCATCATTAAGTCTTGAATTTGAATAGGCAAGGAAAGATAAATTTCCTTCTAGCTTACCTGTCTCTAGGAAGGCATATTTCTCATTTGACCATTTATTTGAAAGTATGGCCTTTAGTTGCTTTAATACTTTTTGCTCAGAAATGGCTAGAAGAATAGTTCTGAATTAGATTCTAGCAGAACAATTCTCTTAATAGAACCATTTATTTAATAGAAACAGTAACAAGAAGAAATTCTGTCAGAGGTTTTAGGCTGATGTTCTGTTTACTGTCAATTCTTTGAGAAATAAGAGCTTAATACAAGATTGATTTCATTATATTGACCAAATTTTTTCAAAAGCCACATGTAGTTAAAAGCATTTGGGAAATAAGTGCTATATTCAAATGTGCCAGTTACGTGCTCAGAGCCCTACATTAAAAAAAAGAAATCAATTTAAATGACAAACTTTCCAGTTTTTAGACATGTTTTTTAGCGTCTGACCAATAATATACTTTTTTAGTCTGAGAAGTAATCATCATTCATAATTCTCCAAGCAATTGGAAACAGAAACCAGTCCCTTTTAATTGTTTCCTTCCGTTGTATTTAATTTGGCTTCTCTGGGTGCATTAAGATTCTTGGATGATGGATTTGTTTTCTGCTTATTGCCTTAGTACTGAAAGCTAGGCCCTACAGAAAGGTTTAGGGAAACGGGATATTTAATTTTATGTAAATATATTTTCAATAGTCTTTCTTTATGCTTATAGTCAAAATTCAACAACCTACTAATGTCTAAGGAGGCTTTACGTTTGCACAGCAACAATATTTAAGGGAAGATGATCTAATTTTAGTTTCAGTTTTAATTTTCCAAAGGACTTTGTCCTGTCTCTTTTCCTTGTCGTTGACGTACTGAGGTGAGAGAATGTTCGTCTGTAGCTACAAAAATTGTCCCTGGGATGTGGAGGTGACACCCTTCCTCCACGGCTTTGAACCGCAGGTGCAAGTAGGTTCTGGCAGTCTCACACATCATTGCAGCCTTGTTTTCTAATTTTGATGAACATATTCTTGCTTCTTGATACCCATGCTGAATACTGCTGTAACTCTGTTTAGTGTATTGTTCATTTTAGTGTATATTTTTCTGCTTTTCCTTTCTTTGTATTCCCTCATTTCCAGTATATGCTGCTGCTCTTGCTTTAAAGATGAGGAACAACCTACTGTTAAGTTTCATCTCTTATTCAGCACTGAGATTCCCTATCTGTGTTCCAGTGTTGTTGGTGTTCAAGGTCAATTTTCTTCTTTTAATTTTCAAATAAATACTCGTGTGCTTCCTCTGAAATATGTGGAGCAGCTGGGGAGAGTTTCCCCTATAGCCAGCCACAAAATCTCACTGTCCTACAGAGTCCTCATGACAGCTCACAGTAAAACTGAAGGTGGATGTGACCTCAGTTGATCAGCTATGACTAGTATTTGTCATGCAAATATTTACTGTCTTTTCTTTGCTTAATGATAATCAGTATTTAAATATATATATAGGTACATATATGTACACACACATTATATTATATATATGTATGTGTGTATATATAGCACCTTGCCCCACAGAGCAGTGACTCTTGGTCTGTGATAAATACAATATAGTCTGCATCCCTTCCCCTTTCACTTGGCTCTCTTGGAAGCAGGGAGAATATTTCATCCAAGGAGTGAAAACAAGATTTTCTCCCTTAGTAAATCGTATGGCAAAGGAAATCCAATCATTTGCATTTGGATATTGTAGCTGGGCTGCCACCGGTGACTGTAATGAGGAGAAGTCGCTCTCCCCACCTCTATCCATCGTCTTGCTCCAGATGCCACCAGGAAACCAAGTCCTAGGCACTGCCCATCGCAGGGGAGGGCCAAGGAGGTTGCTGAAAAGCAGCTTTGTAAACAGCTGCAAGTAGCAGCAATTTATTGCTTTGATCATATTGGTTTAACACAAGCTTTTTGCCCTCCCCTCCTTGTTTCCCCCTACAGTCTGGAGCCGTATGTTGTATTTGGCTGTCTAATTTAAGTAACATGGAACCAGTTTTAACCAATCATTAGTCGAAATCTAATTTCCTGTCTCTTCTGAGGAGAAAGGGGGAGGATTCTTTTTTCTTTTTCTGTTTGTATTGGGTTTTTTCTTTTTTTTTCTGTTTTTCTTCCCTTTCCCAGCCGCTGGCTGGCGGAAGCGCCGCACGGAGCACGTTCCCACAGCCCGGGGGTCTCCAACAATGCTGCTTCCGCCACCGGAGCGGCGCGGGGACCTGCGGCGGCCGCCGCGGCCCTGTGACTCTCAGCACGTACGCTTGCCTCGCCGTGGCTGCAGCCTGCTTTTGGGCCAAAACGGAGCAGGAAACGGAGATTTCCCTCGCGTTCTCCTTGCCATTGCGCTCAGTTTTGTTGGAAATCGGAAAAGACTGTGCCTGTTTCATCTTGGTTTGACAAGAAACAACCGTTTCGGGGCTTAGCCTGTGTGGCACGTGGCTACGGGTGGCGTTTCGTGGTGGGGCAATGATGGTTTAGGTGTCTTGTCCTGCGCTGGCAGGTGGCTGTGGCTTGTGGGGCTGCCTCGCTGGAGGCCTTGGCTCATGTGGCAAGGAAACAGAATGACCTGAGCAAGGATGTCCAGTAGTTGTTGCTCATGCCCAGTCAAGAGTTATATATATTTTTAAAAAGCATATTTACATTTCTCCTAGAGCTCTTAAAGGAGAAACTCATGATTGTTCCCAGCTGGTTCTCAATTAAAGTTTAAACCCGCTGCTCTCCACGGAGCTTCATTACCCTTGTTAGCATCGTTTGACCGCCAGCAGCCAAGCTTAGTGATTTAAAAGGTTACTGAGGGATCTTGTTCCCAGCTCCTTTGGACCGGGCTGATGCTTCTTACTGTAAGTCCATACACAGCCTTGGGGAACAAGGAGCTGAATTTATTGTTGCTGCTGTGTAAATGCATCCGGGAGTGCCAGCTCTCAGCCTTTCCTTGTGTCCCAAGTAGGTGCCCTGCCACCGTCGGTGTGAATTCTGCTGGAACATCCCAGTCTGCGATCAAAACTAAAGTTTTGTTTGTGATCTTGTTTGCATAAATTTCTATACAAAAAAAGAGCTCTTCAAAGGAGAAAATACATTTGGAAATTTTTTTCTACCAAACCAAATTAGTTTGGTAGAAGCAGGAAAATATTAATCTTAGTAGTAACAGATTTGAGTTTCTTACTGATATTCAATATAAGCAGAGTGTATGGTAAAGCTGCTCTTCTTCCAGATTCCTTCAGCAGAGGAAACACAAGCACTGGTGTAGATCAGTAAATGATATTTTTTATTTTTTGTTTTTCTTTCAAGAATATCGACATAACAAACTTCAGCAGTAGCTGGAACGATGGCTTGGCTTTCTGTGCAGTCCTCCATACTTACCTCCCAGCCCATATTCCATATCAAGAGCTAAACAGCCAGGACAAGGTACAGTATTAAAAATCTCATTATTGAAACTAAGGGACCGTGTAGTATGAATTGATAAATAAAAATGAACAAATTTCCATATTTAAATGTTTTGTTTTCAATTTTGCTAGGAATTGTAACTCTACCAATATAAACTACCTTTGTGCTCTTCTTACTATAACCTTTTACTATAACTGGACTAACCAGAACTTTGAAAGAGATGCAAGAAAGAGGAGGAGTTTTTGATAACTTAAACAGTTTTTAAAGGGTTTTCAATTAAAGCTTTGGAAAAAAGTAGTTTTTAAAGACCTTTTAAAGTTTTTAAAGTAGTTTCAAGCATCTTTTGACATTTTGTTGATTTCTTTCATTATTGCAAAGATGATCTTTGATCATATTTTCACATATTACTTCATGAGGATTTATATCTCAAGAGTGAAGAATAATCTCCATGTATTCTAGTATACTATACTTAAAACCTGCTAGCGTATTTTCTGGAGATGCATTATTAATGGCCACTGCTAAATATATAAAAATACTTAATAAGCATGTACAGGAAGGAAGTTTTCTTTTACCGAAGGAAGTTTTCTTTTATCGCTTATACCACTTTTAAGAATGAATCAATTAAGAAAATGCTCAGTATTTTTCATTAATATTGTTTTTTTCAGCATTATCTCCTAATTGAGGCATTAATAAATGTTTTCCATAAGCTTTTGGGTGTTGTTAGGACACTGATTAATGTTGCTCATCTAAATGACTGTGGCCAAATTGGATTTGCAAAAGCAGTAGCTTTACTTTAAACGTTCTTTAAATGTTCAGCATTCTTTTGTTTGAAATAATATTTGCTTGGATTGTAACATGTTTTTATATCTCATGCAGAGAAGAAATTTCACCTTGGCTTTTCAGGCAGCTGAAAGTGTTGGCATCAAATCTACTCTGGTAAGTTTTAAGTGCATATTAAACAAATTATGTCCCATTTATAAAAATCAGATTATTCTCTTTTATACTTTGAAAAGCTTTCATGCTTTGTGCCTAAAAATAATGGCAGATGAGCTCATCTAGAGATTATTGGCCCTCTATCAGACTTGACAAAATGATAAGACACTCCAGTACCTCAGCTGCTGTGCTTAACCCTTATCATTCTAATGTAAATCCACTCTTATCGACTTCAACTAATACTCCTTTTTGCACTAAAGATAGTGACTGAGATATAAACTTTTACTCCATTCTGTTGCTTTTTTTGCAACAGCAGCCTAGATAATTCTTAAACAGGAAGATTCATTAAAACTCATCTCTCAGTATCATGAAAAAAATAATAAAGGCAATGTATTTGCTTGAGAAATTAGTGAAAGATGATGATGATAGTGTCTTCAGGAGTACAGATGAACTGCATCCTGTCTTTGACCTACCTTCAGTTTTTTGATTTTGTTGGAAATCCTGAGGTGTGAATTGTAGAGCAGCTGTATAAAACTTTCTCTTTTCCAGTGTAATATGACAGTCAAAATTTTAACTCTAAATTTAGTCTTCTGATTTGTCATTATTGCATATAATTTCACATTTATTGGTTAGTTGTTAAGCTTTCTTGTACAAATTTCATCTTAAAGGAATTAGCAGTTATCAGCATGACAGTATTTTCAGGGAAGGAAGACTTGTTAAACTGGGAGTAGCCCAAACGCTGGTGAATAACTGCAGAAAATCTGCTAACACTGCAGGTATCAGAAAGAATATTTAAGTAATACTTTAGTAACCTAAATTCTAACAAAGCTGCCATAGTTAGCATCTAATAATACAGCCAAGTTGAGCATTTCTAAAAATAACACTTTTCTTGATCCTTATCAGAGCTGTTGTTCCCTCATTGTATTTGCTCACAATGGCATTGCAACTGCTGGGCATTTGTACATTGACCTTGTCAGTGATTTGAAACGTGGGAGTTTTCCTACCAACTTCTGATACAAGAGGCAGACTGGGGAGAATAAGACCAGTGATTCTTAGACAAGTTGACTGTAGCCTATGTGGTGGCTTCCCATCCTTTGATTTTGTTAGAGACATTCTCAGAGGAAAAAAATGAATGGAATTAAATCTTCTGTGTGGAAATTGTATCCATCTGAAGGATTTGGTACCCATGTGCATGCTACATAGGTGCATACACAGCATTTAAAGCATCTTTGCTGTTTGTGTTTTCTCCTTGGCTGTGCTGCAGGAATGGAGAGCAAGGGTATTCACCCTCCAAGGGTGAATAAGGGTATGAAAACTGCTATATTTAAACAGTAGTGACAATCTAAGGAGTAGTAAAGCTTAACAACCTTTCTCCTTACCTTTTTGCTCAAAAAAATACTCAAAGGTACTAGGTTCAGTAGTCTGCTGTAAAGTGATATTCGACCATTTATTGAACCTTATCCTGATAGAAGTTTCTCTCTTTTGGCTCAGTATCTGGGCCTCGATTCTGTGCCTCTCAGTTCCTAGGCAGGTTTCATTGACTTGCAAGGCTGGCGTTATGGTATGTAAACAGCAAGGTCTTGACTACTAATGGTGCTAAACAAGGGACAACTCAAGCATGTCCTAATATTAGGCATTTCACTCAAGTCAGCAGAATAACTGTGCATCAACAACCTGGAAATAGGAGTTTGCATTTTGCAAATAAGGTAAGGATGCATAGAGGAAAACAGACCTTTCTTGCCTTAATGCTTCCAACTAGGGAAACTTTCCAGCGGCATCATTACCATGAATTTGCAAGAACATTACCATGTCATTTACAAGGCTGTCATTTCTCATTTTGACCACTGTGTTTTATGTGACAGGACATCAATGAAATGGTGCGAACCGAGCGTCCAGACTGGCAGAATGTCATGCTGTATGTTACAGCAATTTACAAATACTTTGAAACCTGAGACCCTAGAAATCCAACAGACTTGTGGGATAGAACTGAAATTAGCTACCAGATGGAAAACATACTGAAATGCTAATCTCCATTTCACTGAAAACTGGCAACATTTTGAGTCCCCTCAAACTTCAGTGACGTGATCCGGGATTGCCTCGAGTTGCTTCAGCTACTAAGCCTGGAAACACCTGTTTAAAAGCAAGAACTTGTTGCCACCCTGCTTGGAATAACCCAAGTTATTAAGCTATCCGGATTAACTATTAAAAAGCCTGGACTACTTACGTACTGCCTTTCCAGCCAGACTTCCTGAAACTTTCTTTCCTAAGAAAGTGAGATGAATGGACTGTCTAGTATATAGGAGACTGAATGTACAGCTAAAGCTTTGAGAAGGAAAAGGATAATTAATTTTGGCATCATAATAGTGAACTTTGTGTAGTGTCCCAATGCCACAGAGTCTGAATATTCTACCCACAACTTATGGCACCCTCAACGCCGTAGAATTCTTGATGGTAATTTAGTTGCTGCCTTTATTGCTATTTTCCCTCCTTTAAAACGTGCACAATACTCTAGGAAAACGAGCTGTTGTCCCGTGATGTCGACTTGGCTGAGAAATGCTCTCGATACTTTGAAGAATTTGGCACAGAAGAACTGATCATAACCAAGCTTCATTATAAGCCTACCTCTGTCACAGCGATGTGGCTTCCAACTTTACCTTATGGATTGTAAGGACTAGCACGTAGAACTCCTGGTTTTCAGGGTACGGTATGGAAAGGAATCTGTCTTAAAACCTCCCCGTGCTTCCATTCTAGCAGAGATGAATCAATAATCTGC